>JAOWBL010023384.1:0-32754 GCA_028564865.1 Zenarchopterus dispar
TATACTACGTATTAAACTGTTAATATTATAAAAGGCACAAATGTAAAATGTTACACCTAAATATTATATCTAAATTATTCAGGTGAGACTAAATATTTAGCTAATAAACAAATTCACCCTGCGGGTAACTGGAAGTACTAAAATAAAAGTTTGATGAGATCAGATTGTGTTTATAAAATCAAAATAATTATTTAAAACCAACTCATTGGGAGAAATGAACACATTAGCATACATTATCAGCACTGTAACTGCTTAAAATAACAAAATAAAAACATGTTTGGAGAAATTTTATTTGACGTGTACTTTGAACTTTTGCTGTCGCTTCTGTGGAATGTTCGAGTTGTTTTGCCGGCTATACAACTAACGCATTTTAAATCAGCCTATTAAAGTGTATTCACATACATTCATCTACTTTGTGTTTCTGTCCCTCCAGCAAAACATTTATTGAAAGTGACTAGTGCTGAGACATTTAAGTAACATTTAGGTTAGCAGTAATTGGAGCATCTAAGAACATTTCTACCATCCCAAGAAGATTGAATCTTCCTTTATAACTGAATATCTTGAAAAAACACCATAAACCAGGGAATGTTTTCATTCATCTTACCATAGCAATGACTAGCTACAATTTTAATCTGCTTTCATCTTTCAGAAAGGCTTCCTTTTCTTTCTCCATGTATCCTTCCCTTCTGCCCTGTAACAATTTCTCTACAGCATGGCTATAACCCTTCAGTTCAACAGTATGTTTGATGTCACCAGCTCTAAAAGACATGGAGATATTGAGGTGTCTTTGTAGCTGATCCAAGCGCTGCCTTGATCTTTAAAGACTCTGTTGCTCAGATTTCTGTCAGTGATCCTTTCCAGTTAGGTCTCCATTTTGCACCACACGTACCTGACCACCCCAGGAGACTGTGTACTTCAGACAGCAAAATCATTGATGTGGGGAGATTGTCACTCTGATGGAGATGAATCATGGTCCTCAGATAATGAATTCAGATTGATTAATTAAATTGAGCTTTTGATTCTGAAACATGCTGATTTCTTTTTTTTTTTTTTTTTTTTTTACAGTGAAAACTGGAACATTACTGTGTGACTAAAATGAATCAAGTCATGACCATCTCCTCAGCTGAATAGATTTTTAATATTGTTTCCAATAATGTGAAATAAGTGTGTACTCATTAGTGAAGAATCTGCTAAGATTAGTTAGTGAAGCAAATAACTTAGATAAGAGCGTGTAGAGTTGAACGATTGCCCAACTCTACACCCTCAGCAGGGTCCTGAAAGAAGCATGGGAGTTTGCCCAACCAGTCTACATGTGTGGACTTGGAGAAGGCTTTCGACCGTGTCCCTCAGGGACTCCTGTGGGAAGTCCTCTAGGAGTATGGGGTTCTGGGATCCCTTATATGGGCTGTTTGATCCCTCTACATCTGGTGTCAATGCTTGGTCCGCATTATTGGCTGTAATTCACTCTTTTCCTGTGGGGGTTGGACTCCACCAAGGCTGCTCTTTGTCAACGATTCTGTTCATTACTTTTATGGACATAATTTATAGCCACAGCCAAGGAGTGGAGGGGGTCCAGTCTGGTGACCTCAGAATCAGGTCTCTGCTTTCTGCAGATGATGTGGTTCTGTTAGCTTCATCAGGCCAAGACCTTCAACTCTCACTGGAGTGGTTTGCAGTGGCAATAAAGTGGCTGGGACGAGAATCAGAACCTCTAAATCCGAGAACATGGTCCTCAGTTGGAAAAGGGTGGAGTGCCCTCCCCGGGAATCAGATACTGCCACAAGTGGAGGGGTTCAAGTATCTCTGGGTCTTGCTCACAAGTGAGGGAAGAATGGAGTGGGAGATCGACAGGTAGATTGGTGTGGCGTCTACGATGATGCAGACTCTGTATCAATCTGTCATGGTAATGAAGGAGCTGAGGCGAAAGGTGAAACTCTTGATTTACCAGTCATCTGCATTCCTACCCTCACCTTACGGGCTGTGAGTAGTGACAGAAACGATGAGATACAAGCAGCAGAAATAAGTTTCCTCTACAGGGTGTTCAGGATCTCCCTTAGAGATGGGATGAGAAGCATGGTCATCCAGGAGGGCCTCAGAGTAAAGCTACTGCTCCTCCGCATCAAGGGGAGCCAGATGATGTGGCTTGGGCTTCTGGTGAGGATGTCTCCTGGAGGCCTCTCTGGTGAGGTCCTAGTGGGCCATGTCCCACTGGGAGGAGACCCTGGGGAAGACCCAGGATACTTTGGAGGGACTATGTCTCTTGGCTGGCCTGGGAATGCCTTGGGATCCACCCATATAAATTGGACAAAATGGCTGGAGAGAAGAAAAATCTGGGCTTCCCTGCTTAGGGACTGCCCTGGTGACATGACCTCAGATAAGCATAAGAAATGGTTGAATGGATGGATAACAGTGTGTACTGTTGGTGTGTCCATGCATTAACCAGAACCTGGAACCAGAACCTAAAACAAAATCCAATTAAGATCCTTCCCAACCAAAAACCCATTGGTCAACATCTACATTTTATTTCATGTCTAAGATTTTGGAAAAAGTCACATTGTTTCACCTTTTTCATTTCTGTAGCAATGCAACATGTATGATCAATTTCATTCAGGGTTTCCTGGAATGCTGACACTGCTCTTCTCAAAGTCTCTAATGATGTATTATATTGGCCCTTACACCAGCTTTTGATACACCTGATCACAGGAGCTTGTGAGATAAAATTCATGGTCAATTGGGTATTTCAGGAAAGGTTTTCAGATGGCTGTCAACTTATATCTCTCACAGGAGTTTTGGGGTTTGTTTAAATGAGTTGTCATCTGATTCTACTGATCCATTCTGTGGGGTTCTTCAGGGTTCTGTGTTCGGACAACTTCTCTTTACACTATATATTGTCTTTCTAAGACAGATTACAGTATGTTTCAATTTCATGTAACTTTTACTTTGGTTTATTTACCTATACTTTTGCTTTAAAAACACTGAATTTCATAGTTTGTCAGATTAGATTACTAGCTTGACACTCAAAGAAAGATAAAATATGTGATGTTGATATAATTCCAGAAATCAGTCACCAAATAAGTCTTGGATTTAAATTGTGGAGGGCCTTTCCTGGTTTAGTTCTTTTTTGTTTTTTTTTTTTGTTTTTTTCAGTGCTTGACTGTCTTATTATTTTATCTGTGAAACCTTTATCTCAGTTTAAAGCACTTTGTGATTTTTTTAGTCATAAAACAAGATACATAAATAACCCTTCCTGAATGCTGACTCTTCTTGGTTTTTTGTTCTAATCAAAATATAACTCATTTTTACTTTACATTGAGGATGTGAAATGCTATTTTCCTGTTGCAAACCACAGATTTGTCTTGGGAACAGTATATTTCTTTGGGTTACAATATTACAGACAAGAGGACTCATAAGCACTTTCAACCATAAATCAAGCTGATGGTTTTTCTGCTGATATTGAAACATACTCAGCACTGATTAGTTACCATATTCCCTTTGTCAAGATTTATAAATTAAACTATACAATTTATTTTATACTACATAAAAAGGGTAGAGAAATATAATCTTGGCAAATAGTTTCAGGTTTCAGCATCTGAACTACTACAGTAAAGGAAATTTGACAACACATGTCTGGAAATAGCACCTGAGAAATATAATTTACTTCATAGCAGTATTTGTATTATAAAGGGGACTCAGATTTACAAAGCAAGAGACATAGTTACATAGCCTATGTTATACAATTTATATGATGGAAATCAAACAGAGCCAATAAGCACAAACACATGTGGATCAGGGTTCAGAGCTGTTGCTTGTGTGGAGGAACAGGCTGACTGAATTCAGTACAATTCATATACACAGACACACGAAATGGTAAAAAAGCAGGACTGAGCATAGCACAAAGGAAAGGGGATATCACTATCTTCATAGGTTTAACATAAACATAAAACTAAAGAAATAGTCTGTTTCACTTGACTGACTGTTAAGAATTTACCACAGAAATCACACCCATTGGTTGCCAGTGTTTTTTTGTTTGTTTGTTTTTAAAGATTAATTGAGATCAGAGAGAATTAACTGAATATAAAATGAACAGTTTGTTTCTGTTTCTGCTGATAACTTTGTAGAGAACAAGAGATGTGGAGGTGAGTCATGGGTGCGAGGCTGAGGGACATCAGATGAACAGAAAACTGAAGTCTCACTATCAGGGAGAAATCAAGGCACAGATACGGTGTTCTTAAGAAACACATTAGAGAACCCTGCAAATAAAGCATTCTTGGCATATGAACACATTGACTTTTTTTTTAATATAAAATTTAAGATCCAGCATAATTACAATATAAAACCATAACACCAAGCTGAATATAGCTCTCTAACACTGACCACCCAGTCTCATCACTTAAAGAAGTCCATAGTTTATTAAAATGGCATCACAAAGCACATAAAAGACCAAATTATAGAAGAAAAATATTCTTTACTCTTCCTCTCTGTAGGAGAATAAAAAGCACACCCATTTGGTAGAGAAATATATGAAAGGTTTTGTTGAGTTGTTTCAAGCCCCATATGAGAAAAGCTGCACAGATGGACCAACAGAGCATAGAGATTATGTTTCACTGAAGCTAACACTAACAACAGGGATTTTGTCAAAGACATCCCGTTATGGGTATTCTCAATGGGTGCATATATGGCTCATGCAGAGCATCCAAAGCACTACAGGGATCTCACTGAAGGACAGATGGAGAGACAGTCAGTCTTTGCAGTCTGATGCACTGCAGGGTCTATTTATTGTTCAAAAATGATAGAAAAAAAAAAAAAACAGACCGAACCCTCACCTCTCAGCAAGATTGCGATGCATGACTCGTTTTTTTTGTTTGTTTTTTTGTTATAAATATTTCAGCAAAGAAAGTGATAAATGTACAGTTTTCAACTCTGGACCAACAGTCTGATTGTATAAGTTCTCTAAAGTTTGCAAAAGAGAGGAGCCAAATGTCGATTCCTACACCTGATAATCAGCTGTCTTTATTAGGTCTTTGCACCACCAGAGAAGATTAACATTCACAAAAAATGTATTAAAATGCAGATTGACCTTTGTAATCCAACCAAAAGTTCAGTTTCAGGTCCACAAAATATATATGATATCAAGTGAATTACCTCAGTCTGTATGAGTGCAGATTATAGGGATGCATTTCATTTGTAAAATTATAATTAGGAGCTGGATAACAAACATGTCATCAGTCTGATACTAATGAACTAGGCTAAAAACTGAAAATTATATTGCATTAACAAATCACTGATAAAAGTACATATTTTCAGAGAGGTATCAGAAGAATATGCAAATTGATAAATATGAATATTGAGTACCACATGTCTAATGATAACTTACCTGTAATACCTGTAATGTTAACTGTAATAATGTAAGTTTGACACTGTGAAGCAGAGCATCTGATTCTTAAAGAAATAAGAGTCTCACATTTGTAACTTGGTGGATAACAGCAAAGACTTCTTTATTTAAAAAAAGTACAAAAAAAAACCCTTTAGTAATGCACTTCTTAAGAGAATATGGGGAAAAGGATTATCATGTCTTAATATTGGGTAATAATATTGGGTATTTCAGTTTAGATCTAATCAGTCAAAGCTTTTCTTTTCTGTTGTTTGCCTGTTGCACCTGTGTCTGTTCTGACCTTCTCCACGGTCCAAAAACAAGCGTGCTAGGTTAATTAGTGGTTCTAAATAGACCATTAATTTGATTGCTGGTGTGCACGATTGATGGTTGTTTCTCTTGTTTTTCTCCGTGTGGCCTTGAAATGTATGAGTGACCTACCCCACTTCCCCCCGTGACGGATGAAGTAGAATCCAACCAAACAGTGAGCAGGAAGCAGTTACAGAAAATGAATCTTTTACCAAATATGCTTTTGATAGCAAAAAAAAAGCACTCTGTATCATTTTTGTTTTGAACAGTTTAATTTTATTGTTACAGACTTATAAAGAAATCTCTTCTTGAATCATAACACTTGTCTATAAATGGAATAAACTCTCATAGTTCCAGCGACACATCCCCGGTCTGTTCATGTCAGTCTTACAAATTGTGCACAGCCAAATAAGGATTTTAACATAGCAATTAAAATAAATCACTAAGGCAATCTCCCACTACGAGTACTCTCTGAGATTAGAGCAGATTATATTGGATTATATCCATTGACCTGATTTACTGACCGACTGGCTCTCGTTATCCAAATCAGACTTGAAAATCTGACCTTCAGCTCTTGCATTTAAAGCCTCACAGAGACTGTAAGTGTGAGCTGCTAAGGCCTGCCAGTTTTTCAGGTTGGACATGACAGTATCATATAGATTGTGTGCAGCTCAGGTGTTTTTAAAAATACGAAATGCCAGAATGCCTAAGGTTTAATCACACATGATGAGTAAACAGAAAATATCTCCTCTCCACACTGAAATTAATCAGCTTCAGTCTTCTAAGATTTAGGTCACAGTAAGTAGTGCCAAAAAACAGCAGGTTCAAATCCTCCCCTGATCTTTGGGGCCAAGCAGTTATTTGAAAAAGTCAGTGCATCTGACCTTCTTTTAAACTGTGTTTACAGACAAAAGGTGGCATTCTCAGAAAATGACAAAACTCTTCTTCAGACCTTTTCATGGATGAAATAAAGAAAAAAAGGACCTTGTAAGAAGTACCCATACTCTATAATTGTAACAACTTAGAGTTCTTAAGATTTTAGTAGGAATTCTAGAGTAGGTGCCAAATAGTGGAAATAAAAAGTATGTGAACCCTTCAAATGAACTGGTTTCCTTCATTGATTTGCATAAAGTGTGACTATTCATCTAAGTCACAATAACAGAAACACACAATGTGCTTAACCTGCTATCCAACAATTAGTTTCCCAAATTTTTTATTGACTGCACATTAAATATTCATAATGACAAAAGAAAAAGTTAGTGAACTTTTTTTTTTCCACTTCATAGAAATCTAATTGAAGTTAGTAATTTGCAGACCTGAAGTTAATAGAATATGATTGAAGGTGTGGTTTAGAGCTACTTTCATTGATAAAAGACAGTCAAATATTTGAAGTATAAAGATAGGTAACAAAAGATTCAAAGTAATTTGGGTTGCGGTTTATGCATCCATCTGTACACAGTTAGAGAAGTTGCGAATCCATGGAGACAGTCGAGTACTGCGGCTACTCTTCCTGTAAATAGGTGCCCAGTCAAAAGGACTTTAAAGACACAACACAGAATCAACGAGAGGATGAACAACCTACGAGTAACATCTAAAGGCTTGTTAATATCATTGAAACTGGGAAACCCCTGTGTTCATGAGTCCACCATTGATAAGTCATTGAAGAGGCAGTGTCCATGAGAGACCTGACAGAACATTACGGGAGGAGGCAGTGCTTTCAGAAAACAAAAAGTACTCAGCAACAGTTACAGCAAGGGCACCTTACAGTATTAAAACATTAACCCCATGCTGAGGTATGTTGTATGAATTAAGGTAAATGAGAAAATGATTTCCCAAGTTGATTATTGTATAAAATCATAGACATGCTTTTGACTGCTCTCTAGTGAGCCATTCACACCAGACATCCCACAAATGTGTCCAAGTCAATGCAGTTCTGTGAAGATGACTGATCAAACCTCCTACCTGACCATTGTGCACATCTGAACCAAATCTCCCAAATGCTCTTGCTTTCATTTCATTACTGCCAAAGGGAATTAAGCAACTATTAACTCCAGCAATGTGAATGTTTAATACTAGAATCACCGAGGTAGTTTCATGTATGGTTAGGGGTTTTATCATGTGAATAACTGTCTAAACAAAATCTACAGGTCTATCACTCCCTGAATTTTCGTAAATATGTGCACATTTGAGCAGTTTTGAGCATTTAAAAAAATACACGGGAGTTCTGAGTACTTATTCCTTGGACTACCACAGCAGGCCTGTAGACACTATCATTTACACTGAATGTCACATTTCATTTTTGCGGGTCAGTGCACAACTCTGAGATGGACCCCAGAGGACAAAAAAAAAAGTCAGCTGACACACCTGTTAGACCTACAATACCCACGCCAAGTATGGAGTGTTTCCGCAAAGATATTACTAGTCAAGTGAAATTTGATTTCATAGCCTAAATATCTGAAATTACTGCAATAAATAAAGAATTACTACACCGTTTCCTCTCAACTGCACAACCAGCAGCTGCTGAAGCCTGCTTCAGCACTGACATTACTACAATAAAAGGATCTATAAATATTATTATTAATAAAATACAAAAAGAAAACAGCAATTATAAAATTAATAACAACATAAACCAAATAAATCTCAACAGAATTGAGAAAAACAATAGATTTATCCATGGACACATCCACACCATAGTGTGTGGACTGTGCATTTTGTGTGTTTGGTTTATATTTACATTTATTTATTTTTTTATATATATAACCTAATTTTATTCTGTTAATGGCATAATCAGTAATAAATTTGAAATAAACAAATGAAACAATCAGTCAGGATCATCCATCCCCTCGCCTGCAAGCCACATGCACAGACTCATTGGAAAAGACAACATTTGAAGGAGAAGTGTTAAAACAATTTTTTTCCACTGCAATAATTGATTTCTGTACTCACAGACAGCACTTGTAGGCAGCCTGGAAAGCCGGCAGTTCTAGTGTTAATGGGTATTCACTAAAGTCTTGAGAAATTATAAATGTTTGTGTGTTATTAGTGTAATTAAACTGTTTTCGTCCAATACACAAATCCATTATTTTTGCTACTTTATTAGAACCTAATCGTGGAGTGACAGGTTGGGACTAAAGTCTGGTATTTGCTTTTGACTGTGGACCTTGTTGACTTTTACAGTGCAAGACATTAGGTAATGTGCTGGATGCAATGTTTTAAAAAAGAATTAGTCAAAAAAAAAAAAAACTCAGTTGCAAGCACTAAAATTGCTTTATTCATTTATTTTGTGTTCTTACACTGTAAATAACTGTTTTCTCACCTGTTAAATTCACCATCTTCCCTCCTCTGAGGACAGACTACACTTTGCCCTTCATTACATTGCAGCTCTGCAGCCACTAACCCAGCTCAGTTTAATTGCTCAACAGCTTTATCACAATATTTGGAGGTTACAGTTAACAACATGGCCAATTAATCCAGAATAATAATTAGGCAGTAATTAAGTGTCACAGAGACAGCAATATCCGCTGGCTAAACCAAAACAATGACAGAGCCATAAAACTCACTGATTTTAAAAGGTTGGGAGGGAGGGGGCACTTTGTAGTAAATGATGTGCGGATCAGGATAATGTCAAGGATAATTTTGTCAGTCAACATGCCGTTCAGCTCTTAAAATTCCTCTGCTACTAATCAATTTTTTTTTTTTTAAGTTCTCCTGGGAAAAATCAGCATTCATGGTGACTGGGTTCCATCTTACTTAGACATTTGCATGTTATCTGACATCTTCAAAGCATTTTTTTTTTTTAATGATCAATTCTGGATTCTTCATCAATCTATAAAGTTTTCTCTAAGTCACTGTCTCTGATGCTGCTTCAACAGGTGATTGCAGATGTAGTCAAGCTCTCCACAACAGACTCAAAGATGATGCGCATTTTGCTTCAAATGTAGAAGGGCCTAAGCATCCTTAAGAAGTAAAGTCGGCAGTAATCTCAGCATGAACAGTGATTGTGTTGCATGATAACAGTGTTATGCAGTTCTGTGATAGGACTGAATGTACTGCATACATTACACCTTGTTGTGCAGTTGTTGTGCATCAGTCAGAGAGTAGTGGGTCAAACAAGCAGTGACCTGGGTGAATGGGGTCCCCCCACCCACACACACACACATACACACACACCCACTTCACCCCCCCATTCTCATCCAAGTTGGGAACAAGTCCTGAGGAGTAGGCAGCACAACGCCCATAATCCTCTCAGCTGACTGGGCTGTACTTTAGAGACGACTAATGTCTGATTTTGTGTCTGAGCTGAACCTTGCAGTTATAGAAGAGCACAGGACAGACTCAGTGACTCAGTAGGGAGAAAAGCCGGTGCAGCAACTCCTGTGGAAGGTTGAACTTTCTCAGTAGGCGGAGGAGTAACAGTCTGTGCAGGACTATGTTTCAGGATTATTCTTCCATTAGAGGTCCTGTGGTACCTGAACGTCTCCCCAGCGGCCTAAGTGCCATTCAGGATGGTCAGTGCAGATAAAGTTGGGGTGATCCTTCTGAAATCTATCAGCATTGTGGGTCTATTAAGGTCCAGGTTGTTCTGACTGCACCAAGTAACTGCCTGGTCAGTTTTCTTCCTGTATCAAGATTCACCACCGTTTTAAATGAGGCCAACGGGGCACCAAAAATTTCAGGAAAAAGTATTCTGACTGATAATGAATTACATCAGATAGAGGGAAGGCTGTCTGAATAATGGAGCAGAGAAAAGATCTGATTTCTTATAATTGTTAATATTTCTATGGCACATAATCACAAAGGAAGTGAGTCTTCTGAGTCAGAACAAGCGAGTTTTAATCAAGACTGAATTTTCTATATAAGTATATACTCCATTTATTTTAACATTTGTCACAAAATAGATGGCTCCACACTTTTATAATTATAAGTAAGTAATTAAAGCCATTAATTTTAATGGCAGAGAGTCTGGCGCACATCCATTTTCTGATTCCGGGCTACGTGTGTGATTTAACCTTGCTGCCTCTGTTGGAGCGTAATTTCTTTTCTTCTGCAGCATTTGTTAGAACAACAAAGGTGATAGGAAATGGGAAACATTCATTAGACATACAAATTAGATGCAGCTACTGTGCTGTTTATCATCATTATTGCTGTTGGAAATGGAGAAATATTGGAGATGGAAAGAGCAATGTCCAGTAATCCAACCAGTCCACAACGTCTGCCTCTGAACAGCTCACTGCAGGTTCAAACACAAAGCATGTGTGAACCCTTATCTGCTCCACTTTTAATGGGTTGCCAAAATTCACGACTAAGGGAAGAGCAAAGCAACCACGTATCCCTCCTCCCAGTACCCTATCCCTGTCCTTCACCAGTCCTACTGGCTGTCCACTGATATGAGCTACAATTTCCTGTATGGATGCCTTCACTTGCACACACAGATAAACAGTACATACACACACACAAGCAAAGTAACTGTGTAGACTCAGATATGTAGAAAATATGGCTTGTGCATGTACACACATTCATTTATTTAATCTCTAAAGGCCTTCTTGGTAGCTTGCCTCGCCTGCTGCAATCTCTTACAAAAGAGAAGGATTTTCCAAGTTGAGCCATGTGCCAGCTTGACTGGATTACCATGCAAACACAGCTCCTTTCCCTGATATCCTATCTTTTTTCAACATACACCTGACCTTGTCTCTTTTTTTTGTAAATCAATTAAATCTTCCCTGCAAGTCTCTGCCTCTTTTCCATTCGAACTGTGATGTTATCATTCCCTGGTCAGCTAACAACACAGAGGGTCAAAGTAAAAATGGCTAAGATTCAGGGTGGTGCAGTCCACAGTTGAGAGGAGGTGTAGATTGGTTGCTGTGTCTGTTCAAATGGTGTACAGAAGTGAGCGGGCTTGTCTGAACCCTCGAGTGGCTTTTTAAGCTGACCTTGCTTTGCATTCTGTTTTATATTCAGTTTCAGCAGTTCAGAAAAACATTGGGAATCAGAGTCATTTTGGATCTGTGTCAGGCTAGTGCATGGCTTGGAAAGCCTGACTATATTCTAGGATGTCCCAGTGCCAAAATTTTCCAGTTCATTGAAAGTTCAGCTGCTGAGAATATTCACACACTGCAGAGGAAACAAACAGGGACCATTTTGAGATGTACTGTACCAGTCTACTGTTCATGCTATATCTTGTTCAAGATCACTTGCATATGCATAATACATTCTTTTTTATTTTTCTTCTTACTTTTATTGCTTCTTTGGCCACAGCCCACAGCTAACCAACACCGTATCTTTGGAAAGTGTTGACCCCCCATATAGAAAAGACTTCATGAACAGCTGTGACTTTGTGTGTTTTCTGTTAAAATGGAAGGATCTCAGCTTTGGTTCACTGCCATCTCTTCAAATATTCTGGTCGATTTCTGGAGTTTTGCCAAGGTGCTGAGTTTATGTGCATGCACGACTCCTATTGCCAATCAGATGAACACATTTTCAACATATCAATGACTTATGAACGCTACTTTTTCTATATTTCCAGTACATGACCTTTATCCCCCAAACCCTAACATAGTCAAACCAGAATCAGAATATGAAAGATTTTCTGCTGGTCATCTTGGTGAATGTGGCATAGTAACATTAGAGATTATGGGATATTTCAGTCACTTACAGTACACATATACACTACTGGTCGAAAGTGTTAGAACACACCATTTTTTCCAGTCTGTTAATTACATTCATACATCGTCTCATTGTTTTCTGAAAATATAGAGCATAAATAATAGACTTTAGAAATAAAAGGAAATCATGGATTTAATTTATAAACAAAAATGTACTCCAAACATTTGACTTATCAAAGTAGTCACCTTTGACAGAGATACAAACTGAACAAACCCCTCCTTTGTAAAAGTGAAATCAAATGTTTGTGAGAACAAAAACACCTTCAAGAACCAAAAAGATGTGAAGTTTTCTCTTTTTTAAAGAGGTCATATAGTGAAAGAAAAATACTCTTCTTCCTCTTCTTCTTCCCTGTGAGCATAACTTTGAGTGTCTGAAGACACAAAAACTTTGAAACAACACATGCTTTTTAGTTTTGGGCAGTGTAAAAATATGTAATTCACTGAGCTTATCATATCGGCAAGATTCTGAGAAGTTGAATTCAAATTGCAACAATATAAAAATGACACAAGGAACTAAAACCACATAGACTGACTCCCCACTCAGCATGAACCATTGCATATTGTAATGTTGGACAACTGAGCACCAAAGCAGTGGAATGGCCTTGTACAGTTTCTATGTTAACAAGCTAATTAGTACAGAGCTTTAAAGCATAATTACAAATGAAGCATAACGAGAGCATCAGAACTGTGATAACAGTAATATTACAATAATGTTGCTTATTTTAAATCCTTCACATCATTCAGACCTTATCCTGTGCAGGTCAGAGACTCATCTGTGACCCAACAGACATAATTCTTTTAAACAGCAGTGTGAAAGAATGCTTAAGGCACATTTTGATCAGTAGCACCCAGAACAACAGCCTCAGGCTTTTTTTCAAGGAGCTAGAAGATCTTTAAAGCTGTGGGTCATTTGCATTTCCACTGAGGTCTAAGATTCAGGGTAGATTAGGCAAATCAAGCCTGGTGAAGTGTATCGCTCCTCCCTGACACTTCTGCAATGACGGGGCGCTGCTAGACATAAAGCTCTTACTTATGTGTGCCTTAGAAGGGAACTACTTTCTAAGATATATATTGTATTGTTTACATTCAGTCTTTTCTTGTCATAATTTGTGGCCCTCTGTGTCCTCCTGGGCAGAAAGAAAATACGAGAAAAACATGCTTTCTTTCACATCTGAGCTTGCCTGGCCACTGCAGCTTGAAGTACGACAGTGTCTTATAAGATGATTAGAGTGGACGTGAATGTCTGAGTCCTATTGTATTTATAAACTGTTCCTTTTTTCTTGTCACACAAGTTGAAGTTAAAATATTTAAGAAGCTATTGTAGATACAAGACCCAGGTTGGCTGAGGCAGAAAGGTGGAATTAAAGTGAAAAAAAGAAAATGCAAATAAAATGGTGGGAAAGCCTGACCAATCAGAAATGTTTAGTTTGAAAGCCCCAAAGGGTCTAGGTAATCTCAATAGAACTACCTCCCTTTCAGGGCCATTTTTCAGGATGAAATTCTTTACTTGGAACTCTGTTTACCTTATTTTTTCTGTGGTGGAAATGAAAGGTTTGAGGAAATAACTTCAAATACCTGGGATGAAATTTAAAGGGTTTCTGTCATTGAAAAAAAGCAATTGTGTCAATGGAGCAGGAAAAAAAACACATAAAAGAAAAAAACAAAATACAGAGTTGGACATCGACACCAAGGAGACTCTGGTCTGTTGGACTGTGAGGTGGTTAGTCCTGAAAATAACTATTTTTGGTGACTTCATAAATAAGAGGAAGAATATCTAATGCTCAACTCTAAACACTTTAGAAAGGGGGTGGCAGGAGTTATACCTCACTTAAATACAAGTGAAAAATAAAGCATCGAAAATATAGATGTGCCTTCACTTCATACTGTGGCTTTAAAGTTGCACAACGAGGCCCAATGAATATGGATTAGTCAAAAGTAAACAGCTATAATAAGTAATTATAAACTTTTTTTAAGTCATTTTTATCACATGAAAAAACTAGTTTACTAACACAATGACTTTATTGGCAGGTTTTTGAGTCAGTATCATGTACTGTGTATATATAACACAGTAGATGAGGAGTGTGTGTGTGTGTGTGTGTGTGTGTGTATATATATATATATATATATATATATATATAAATAATTTGACAATTGTTGTGACAGGTATTTTCTGTCATAACTGCTTTCCACCCCACCATATCCTCAGTGAGAAGTTTGATAAAAGTAGATTAAAGTGCAATCTTTTAGCCCAAAGGCCCAAGGCAATCTGTTGTCCTTTTCTGAGCCTGCATGCTCAGTCTATTCAAAGTGAGCAGATTTTTCAAAATACTGGATAGAATATGTAGAATCAGTCTATGAAACCCACACGCATATATCCACATGGCGAATAATCCTTTCCTTTCCTGTCAGTTTTCATGAGTCACATCATTGTGGTGTATCAAGTGCGCCTCTGCAGCAATATTTAGACCCGGTAAACATAGACCTGGTACACTGGCAGCTCCATCTCACAAGGAATGTGTGTTATATACCTATACACAATGTGGTAGTTCACAATAAAGGTGCATAAATCATGAGATGATAGCATTTGAATGTGGGAGTCATTTTCTATGGAGCTGTGTTGAAGTGATATGCTGCCAGTGTTATTTAAGCAAAACCATATAAATATATTTTAACACCTTGTCTATTCATCTGTTCTTTTTTTAAAAGGGCTCCTGTGTTTGCCTGATGAAGCTCAGGGTTATGGGGGCAATGACTGAAACAGGAAGGCCCAGATATCCCTCTCCCCAACTACCTCCTCAATCACTACAGGGAGCACCTCTGAGCTGTTTCCAAACCAGCCAGGATACACTATATAATCTTTCCAGTGTGCCCTGGGTCTGCCTTTGGGCTTCTCCCCAGTTGGACATCCCAAAATACCTCTCCTGGTGTCTGTCCTGGATAACTGAACTTCTTTTCCTATCTCTAAGGGAGAATCCAGTCACCCTGCAGAAGAAAACTAATTTCAGCCACTTGCATAAGCATTCTCGCTCTTTTGGTCACTGCTTACAATTCTAACATAAAAAGTAGATGGTGAGAAAATAGACTGACTCTATATAAAGTGTCACTCTCCCACTCCATTTTACACTTACTGATGAAGAAAATGACATGATACTTGAACTCCTTCACTTCAGGAAACTTGAAGATGATGTTCTGCACTCTTCAGATTGAGACACATGGCCTCAGATTTGGAGGTGCTGATTTTAAATCCACACAGGTTCGCACCTGACTGCAAATTCCTCTAATGATGAAGCCCATGGCTTCTTCATTCAAGTAATTGCAGCAGCATCTGCAAAAAGCAAAGGTGGAATCATTAGTTCATCAAAGTGGACCGATTTATAGACAGACTTTTGAGTGCCATAAAACTGATGAACAGAATTAATGGAGAGTCTTGACAAATCCCAACTCCCACCTGAAAAGAAAACTGACTCGCAGTGCCGACCTGAGTCTTGCTCAGTGTGATTCCAGAGGGAGCTATGGGCCACAGAGATTTGACTATGAATGAGATTCTCTTCACTAGGGGTACCTATATAGAATTTATCAGTATCTTAAACATATCACCCCTACACTCCCTAGTCATCTATTCTGCACTCCATGAGTTTGACTAACTTTGCATGATGGGTTTCATTTGGCTGACGCATTCAATGCTTTATTTCCCTCTACCTGTTTCTATTTTTCAGGTCTGAAGGCTCTGCACAGAGGCCGAAGAGCGGTGGGGCTTTGGCTCACTCTGAGTGGATTAATGGGGGAATCCTTTTGAGGAGGGAGGTATTAAAGCCCGCTGCATCCCCCAAACATTGACATGTAAAAGGTACTCGTCTATTCTTGTGCTGCAAAACCAACATCTCTCCTGGCTTTGCAGCACCAGGGCAGGAGTCAACACACGGGAGTTATTCCTTCATTGGTTGATCTGTGAGGGTGTGGGTATATTTTCCTTGATAATGGGTCACAAGAGGCTGATGAATCTGGCTACGATTTATATGGTGTTGTAGCCACTGGGTTCTGCTTAACTCTTGATGTTGTTTTTAAGAATAAAATCTTGATTTTCTTTTGTTCAGTCTTCTTTTTATGTTGCAACCCAATGAGCTAGGTCGTAACAACTGACGAGCTGAAAAGTGAAAATCCTTGGATGAGATTGGGCCACAGGATACTTGATCTTGGTTTTCTGTAAAGACAAACTTCCCTTTACATCTCATCTTTCAAAAAAACCCTTATATATTTTTTAAACCTTTTATACTGCAACATAAATTTGTGACAATTTCACTTCACAAAATGTAGACATAAAACATTCTGCAAATAGAATGCAAGTTTTTTTGGAGGATTAAAATGTAGCACTTCTACTAATATTTCAGACTTTATTTTTAAACTGCAAATGCTTTGTGAGATGGACCATCAGTCATCATAAATTCACATATAAAACTCCATTGTTGAAGTGATGGTAGAATTTAGAGAGATAAGGAGAGAGAGCCTAAACCAGAATATATGGGATGAACTCCTGCTACACAATGATATTGGTTTCATTAGAACCCAAGACTGACAACAAATGTGCACAACGTTACTCTGTATATTTAGAACATGATGTTTGTTCAAGTGTTTTTATTAATAAGTGTATAGAATATGCACAAGAATAGATTAGTACCTTTTTAGATAATTTAGTAAAATGTATTTTTAAATGTATATTGTGTGCTCAGTTTCAGTCACTAAATCCCCCATTGTCTTAAAGGATTTAATGCATTTTTATGTTTTTATATCATAGTGAAGGGTTTGAGTTGTTTAATGTTTTGCCATTTTATTTTTTGTTAAGAACTCTGCATTTCATGTGTGGAAAAAAAATTGTCTCCACTCTAAACCTGATGGATAGCCAAGGCTTGAACTCCGGACTACAGTTTCACATAAGCGGTGTGGCTGCTCTAACCTTTTAACACTGGAAATGAAATAAGTGTGCCCAGTACCTCATTTAACAGACTTGTACCACTTTTACAGATTTCTCCTGGGGAAATAGCACACTCCTTTAAGACTGCAATGCCAGTAGATGCTGTCTTTTTTTTTTTTTTTAAATCCTCACCTTTGTTTCTATTGTGTTTTTCTTCTTCAGTTTATAACTTCCTTTAAGAAATATTTATATACTACACAAACAAACACTTTGTATTTGGAATATTATTAGATAATCACAAATTGTAGTAGTAGTTCATATTTTTCCCTAATTTGTGAAAAAAAAACGACAATCAAAGAATATTTGTCAGTAAAGGCTGAAGTAATACAGTACTAAATTCTGTTCATACATCTCATGAGTTTTTATTGACAATGTACTCATAACTGATCCATGTACAGATTTTTTTTTTTTTTTTTTTTTTTAAAGAGTGTTGTGCTTGTCGTAATATACTAAGATTTGCATTTAGGAACCAAGAACTTTTTTTTTTCTCCACAGGTAATTTTAGACTGTAATGGACTGTTGACCTCTCTAAGATCTACCCCTGTCTATCGCCTGTAATGAGCTGGGATTGGCTCCAGCAGATGCCTGTGACCCTGTAAATGGATTCAGCGGGTATAGGAAATGGATGAATGGAAGGTGTTTTTAAATTAGATCATGGACCCCTGGACAAAGAACCCCAAGCCCACAGTGCACTGGACAATGGGCCTGGGGTGACTGTCCATTTAGAGGACTCATCTGTGCCCAAGCCTTTTCTTGATGGCTTATGTATTTAGATTTGCCATCAATATATCCACGTGATCTTCTTTCATCACAATACCATTTATTTTCTGAAGAGCAGTCCTTTATGGAGAGGAGTGCCATATTTAATGTTTACAAAGCTTGTTATCCAATACCGGTCCACAACATGTTTTCATGTGGATGAAGATACTCCATTCATAGTTTCAGTCAGCATCTTTACAACATCTGTCATCGCTGTTTTGTGATTTATCTGCACATTTCTCACCAAAGCACATTAATCTCTGTCTACATAATCAGTAGTATGATGGCTATGTGCCCCTGCCCTTTCCTGTGATAATGGGACCTGAAGAGGTAGTCTCTCAGAAACATCAAGTACCAAAACTTCATCACTGTTTGAAGGCACAATCAATTTACTGCATGCAGCTTCTGTCTTAAAAAAAATGACAAAAAAAACTCTTTAAAAATAATTATCTCTCACTATTACGACATGTAAAAATAAATAAATACATAGTAAAAAATATGGAAGCTCCTCAACTTTACCATCAGACATGGAAAAAGAAAATACTTGTTTTGTTATTCATTTTTTATTTATGTTTTGTGAAAATCTGACATCCTGACAAACCTTATCATCACACTAATAAAAGTGGACAGTTTCACTGAATAGTCCAGTAAAAATTATTTTTTAGTTTGCAAACGGATACAGTAAGTTGCATGTAGTGCCGTTAAATGATTAATTGTATTTGCTTGTTTTATCACTGAGCATTAAATCAGCAGGTGGTGGTTTAGTCCCAATAGGTTGATATCATGAAGGCAGGTTTAAGCTCACTTTTCACTCAAACTGCCGTTTTCAGAAGGTCTCTGTGGTTTTCTTCCACTCTAGCAGGCTGTCAACACAAGATTCGTACTGCAAGACTTGAAGCAAAAAGGAAGAAAAAGAACCCAAAATCTTTCTGATTTTCTTGGTTACTCTACCGAACCAATTGACATTTAAAACATGAAAGTCCAGCAGCATGTATTGAATTGAAAGTACAAAGCAAATGACAAATCATCACCATCATCCTTTTCTCATCTTCTTTTTTTAATGTCAGTAAAAGCTAGCATTTGCGCCCCACAGTTTGATATCAAAAACGCACTTAAGCAAAAATGCAGTGCTCACTGACTAAGCTGACATGGCTGCGGTTGAGATAGTCACAGTACGCGTGCAGCTGTCAAGGGTTATAAGAACAATTTTAACAGGATTACTCTTCTTACTTGGCTGTGGGGAGCTGACCCTGACCATGACAAGTGTCTTTGATAAAACTCTCCCAAAGCAAGTGAAAATCAAGCAGCACTGCCAGCTCTTTGACAGCAGTTTCAGCAGTGTTAGTTGTTACCACATAAGCTCATATACTTCCTGTAAAGTGGAGTTGGTTTTAGTGAGAATGGAAAGATTAATGTGAGGAATGGGCCTCACCTGCCCTAATAAACAGTTACTATACTCCTGGGTTTTCTTTTATTTATTTTATATAATTTATTTTGCTACATTACTAATCATAATTAATCGGTACAATTAATATTTAACTAAGTCTCCTTAGGGGATTGATAAAGTATTTTTCAATTGTATTTGAATCAATTTTCTCTCATATCAGAGTAGCTAGTTCCACATTAGTCTATTCAGAAACTACATTTTTATTTTGCTTTGAAAGAGTCAAGGCTATTGACTGTAGAATACACACAATAATGATGTCAAATAGAATATATTTATTTATTTTCTCTGTTTTTGAGTAATAATTCAACATACATGCTTACAACACTCCAAACATTTTGGAGACTTGTAATGCTCATGGTAGAACAATTTCCTGCAAAATGTCTAGCTTTGGTTAAAAACTATATATATAAAATTAGCAGCACTACTATTAATTTTATTTTTGTGATATGACTGGTTTTGTGTGAAAAAGAGCTGAGCCAAAAAGTAGGGCTCTGTGTCTATCAGTTGATCTGGGTTCAGCTTCAGGTTACTTTATTTGTACCCATATGGTAGATTTGTTTTGCTGTGTTGAGAGTATAAATCCCATTCACAGAAACCCAAGCAGCTCAAATACAATAATGTCACAGGATAACAATAATAATAATAAAGTAGATCAGTAAATTAAAAAAAAATGTGCAAAGTGCTCCACGACTAGTCAGATTTACTCCTGCACAAGTTATAAGAAGAATGTAAAATAAAACCAATTAAACAAATACAAGCGATTTAAAATGCTAATGAAAGTTAAATAAGTTCCCCATGAATAAACAAGCAAATTTTACAGCTTGTTCATCAGTGTAAGAACAGTGGGAACAATGTTGTTAATACAATGTTTAGATTTAAACCTTGGAACTAAAAACCTGTGACTGAGGGGAAGTAGCTGAAACACAAATTTTCAGTGGTGATGTTGGTCTTTTTAAACAGTCTGGCAACCACTGTAACCGTCTGGTATACAAGGACTCTGCAGTGCCTCCCTCACCTATGGTTACAACCGGCAGCCAGTGACTGAAAGAATAAGATCATAGATACAAGCGCTTTAATTAAATTCCTCTGCAGTCTGGCTGGACTCTTCTTTGGAGTTGAGGTGAGAAGCTCCTCCATTTGTGAGGAGCAAGTAGAGGTAGTTTGAGCATCTAGTGGGATGCCCTCTGGACACCTCTCTGGGGAGACCCTTCACTCATGTTCAGTCAGGCTGAAGCTGTAGAGCGCACCCAGAACAAGCTGGAGATGTTATGTCTCTGGTTGGCTTGGGAATGCCTTGGTATTAAACTGGAACAGCTGAAGGATGTGGCTAAGAAGACGGAAGCCTGGGCCTCTTTGCTTATACTGCTGCCTCCATGGACTCAGATGTGTACGAGTTCATGGATGAATGGGTCAGCCATGACAGAACCTCCAACGAGAAATTGAAGAATGCATTCCACTGTAAAAACTCAAAGTATGCCACCTATACTTAAATTAACTCCAGTCTATACTCCATTATGACCACATTCAAAGTGAATCATAACCATCGTTCAGTTCTTTACCCGTCAGTATTTGAGGAGTAGATCCAGTAGGGCTCCCTATGATCGAGACTATTATCGTGGTCACTAGATGGTAACATTCAATATCATGAAAACATAATTTTAAAGACAATATGGTGATCCTTATTAAAATACAGCACTACTGAATAATCTTGATTGTTTCCACATATTGTATTTCTATTCTAAGTGAAATTTTGTGTGAGGAAGGCATGGTGCTGAAAGGGTTAGCATTGGTATCTTGCAGCAAAATAGTTTCCCATTTAAATTTAGACTGTGTATTTCACTGTGCCTATACAGATTTTAGTATAAATTTTATCCTGGTTTTTGTTTTTGGAGTTCCTCAGTTGTGCTTGTGTTTGAGTGTTTTATTTTAAACAAACTATGTACAACTCCAAAGCAGAAAAAGTTGTGACAATGTGGAAAATTTATTTCAAGTGATGCATAGAAACTTTTGTAACTTTTAGCTATGCGACTCCTCATATCATCATGGAGGTCGAGGAACAAGATAAACTCATTTAGTCTTTTGCTCAGTCACTCGTGTTATCTTTCTTGCTTCTTCCATTCTTATCTGCTGATCTCTTTGTCACCAATTGATCATCTGTGGCAAATCTAGAACACAGTTATTAATAACTCCTCTAAGGAACAATGTGATGACCTGATCTCTCTAGCATGAGGCTAAATGTTAAGGTGGACCAAATTAAGTACTTTAGACCGATTAACTTGTGGCACATACTCCCATATCTAGGCTAGAAAGCAATTTTAGCTCAAGCAGGAGCCATACATTAATACATACTTGGAACTGTAGAACTGAAGATTATCCAGACAACAAAACCACACAACTATTCCTGCTCAACCAGAAAAGAAAGAACCACATTGTGTGAACCCATGTTTGATAAAATTGTCATAAAACCATCAGGGATATTGTGCTTGTGTCAAGGATGTGAAGCGGTATTGACAGGAAATGAACTTATCCAATTCCATGTTTTATAAAATAAAAAGTTGAATCATGCGTTTTAACTGTAAATATACTCTTGGTTTGATGTAAAGAAAAACAAACAGGTTTCCAAATCAATATTTAATTTAGTATTTGAAATATTTCATTACTTTCTAAAATGTGGTTTATCTTTGTGGCATTGTTGCACACACACACAGATGCAAAGATTTTACTTATTTCACTGATAAAAAGATAAGTTCTGAAGGATTTGATCATGATCCTAAATACCATCATGTCTCTTGAAGGTGGGTTGGAATCTTTAAGCTTTTAATTATAAGAAGGTGGTCTAAGAGGAATTTTGCCTTTAACTTACTGTTCTGTGGCCATTTAAGATCATGGTTCCCAGATGTCTTATTGAGGTTGAGACTGAAGCCCCAACTGGAGGAGTTGAACTATCTCAGGTCTTGTTAATGAGTGGAAGAAGAATGGAATGGGGGATCAATAACAAGATATGTGCAATGTCTGAAATGTGGACTTTGTAGCAGTCTGTTGTGGTAAATAGAAAGCTGCTGCAAAAGACAAGGCAGATACAAGAAGCTACAAGTTTCCTCCACAGAGTAGCTGAACTCTCCATTGGTCCATGTTCACAAGGTCAGTCCGAAACCAGATTCCATCAGAATGCACTGTTTCTGACAAACCACTTACATTAAATGTTGCAGGGGATCATACCTGATCTGCCTTTTCTGATGTTCACTAATTCACATGGTTGCTTTGATAATGCACATGTAACAGATTAAACCAAAATTGAGTGTGATGAAATAGGTTTGCTGCTGTTGTAAATGGTTATATTGAACTGTGGTGCAAATTTTCTACAAATTAGAAGGAAATATCAAAGATGGAGGAAACTTCTGTATACTGCTTTATCTCAGGCAGCTGATCTCAGGTTATTGTGTTATGTTGCATATGACACAATAGATCATTTGAAATCCTATTTTAGCAACCATACCACTGGTATTAAAACCTGTCTATGCAAATCTAACCACCTCCAGTATGTGGTTATGGGAGGAAATGCAGGATGTGCTGAAGAGACTGTATATCTTAGATGGAAAAGCCTGGAACTGCTAGAGGAGGTGGTTAGGGAGAGGGAGGATTGGGAATTTTGAGTAAGCTGTTGGCAGGAATCCAGATGAGTGGAAGTGAATAGATGGTTAAACACTGAAGTTTATAAAGTGTTATGGATTTATCAATTTTTTTTTGGTTTTTACGAGTTATGAGGACTTACTAGCCACTAGTCACTCTGAACATCTTTAGTAGTATGTCACAGTTGACATGAAATTATGGAAGCAAAAAAAGAAAGAAAATTGAGGCTCTTGCACAATGGGCCTACAAAAGATAAAAGGTCTCTTAAGGATAACTCTGTATTGTCAGGAAAGAGATTAAAAAATTCTTGTTGCTGGCCAGAAGTTCCCATGCTACTCTCCTTAAAAATGTTCTCATCCGTCACATTTTTACAGCTAAGAAGGATTTGTCATTCAACACACGATGTTATGCATAAGGCTGAGAACATGAAAGATTTAGGCAGCGGGTTTACCTGACCCTTTGGATTAATGAAGCATATGGGATGGCCCTGAAAGAAAAAAAAAACTTGCTCAGATTTACTCAAAAAGACTTTATTAAAAAAGCATTAGAATCTCTGTCACATGTCACTCATTATTCACTCCAACTCTGCTCCCATAAGGTCTAGTTTTGAAAAAAACATTGGATCATCTCCAAGTCTGGTCTGACACCTTCTTTTCATCTTTAAAGATGGAATAAGTAAAAAGGGTGACCATCCATATAGTTTAAAAGTGCGCACGCACACACACACACAAAATAATATATATATATATTTTTTTTAAATCCAGTTATGCAAACACACTTATGAAGCTTTCCATATAATGGGAAAACTCATCAGAAAGGCTTAATGAGCTGAAAAGCAGAATACACAGAAACTATAAAGTTTAGTCCATATCAAAGCATTTTAATGATCCTCATCATATTTTCTTTTCAATTACTTTTTTTGTGGCATTGAACTTATCCCATAACATCAAGGATTATTTCCAAAACATTTGCAGCTGGAAGTTAACAGTTAACAAAATAAAAACAAAAATCCTATATGTCTGAGGGTAAAGTTGAGGAAATGTTCTCTATTTTAGTGTTAGATTTCTGAACCAAATGCTTACTGCATGAGTGACACCCACTGCCCCAAAACCAAGTTGTACTGCTGCTTTACTGCAGGAAAGAGAGGCACACTTCACAAAAGAGATGGCATCATGAGAAAAGAATAGCATATGGATATATTGTAGTAACTTCAGCTTCCTCTCACAGTCCAAAAACATGCAAGTTAATATAATTAATGATTTGAAATTACATATCTGTGGAGTGCAAGTGGCTGCATGTCTATGCCCTGTGATCAACCATCAACCTCTCCAGGGTATACCCCTGCAGTCAATCTAGAGAGAGCTGTAGGAATAAGTGGGGATGGATGGATATGGAAGCAATATATCATGACATCAGTCAAGACGTTAAAACATAGGCATTTCTTCTAAATGGACAATGAGCTCTAGCATACCATCAAACTATTTTGAAAGTGGTAAAGATAGTGGTTTGGGCATCACAAAGCTCTAACCTCAGTCATAAAGGAGATTTTGTGGTGGCACTGAAAAGGCATGTCTGAGCAAAAACACCTACAAAAGTGATTCAGGTGCACCATCTCTGTCAAGAGGAATGGGTGAAAGTTCCAGCACATTACACGAAAGCTTGAGTTGTACCCCCCAAAATTTAAGCCAAGATAAACATTTCTGAGGTAACTCTACTGAATTATCACCAAGTATATGTAAACATTTGTCTTTGAAGTATTCTCACTCATATTCCTGACTTTTTGCTAAGAAAAAAGGGACCTAACTGACATGCAAAAGGATTTTTTTTCCATCTTCTCTACCCAGGGTTTAATTTTTTAAAAATGAATTTGTCTTTCTAAAATATAGGTACAGCTATGGTTGCAACTGCACTGAAACATTATGCCTGGGTATGGTGGATTCTCTACTGGATGTTCTTTAAACATTGGCTGCAAAAGGGCTGAATAACGCACTTTCCTGTGATTCTAAAGAAAACAAACTAGTGTAGTGATCAGTAGTATGATTTTCCTTTGTATTCTATGGTTCATGTTCTATTGTTGGTCTATAAACTCAAACAAATTCATGTAAAAAGGCAGTAGTGTCACCCCTTCTACATATCCTTTCTATGTCCTTCAATATTTGATAGCTTCAGTCTAGTATGTTTTGTAGAGAATAGGTTTTAGATGGTACCTAACACATATGTTGCCAATGATATGTGACCATTTTAATGAAAGCTGTGGTTCTTTCCTCAAAATAGTTACAAGAATCAGCCATCAATTCTGATGGCATTTTACTAGAATTTGAAATTAGATGTAGAGCAATGGCTTTCAACCGCATACAAAGAATCTCAGGGCCTTAGGAAAATAAATTGCATACCCCACTTGTCATGATATCAAGGTCTTCTCTAATATATTGTTTATCATCCTCTTGAATCTTAATATTATGCAAATTATGCAGGCTACAAAATCTGTAAAGGGTTGGGATGGTTGCTGAATAAAGACAGAAATTGCTAAAGGGAGTGAAGAAAAAAAATCCCTTTTGGGAGATGACTTGTGCTAGCATTCCAAGGCTGCTGTTTCTGTTTCTCAAGGACAACTTCCACAATGTTATAATCCTGAACTTCTGTTCCAATGAAATCAGTTGCTTACATCAGCAGTCACCATGGTGATACAGTAAAACGAAAAGGTTATATGAGAGCTGTTATATGGTCCCTGTTAAAGCAGTGAACCAGTCAGGATTGGAATGTCACATTGAAAGCATTGGGCATGCTGGGCCCTTAGATTTAACATGCCTGTTAGTTTTTTTTCTGTGCTAATTAGTGCAAATAAATCAGAAAAGTCTATTTCTAAGATAACTCAGTTAATATGTAGAGGTATATCAAATCTAAGTGACTCTTAATTAAAGAAGCTGTTGGTAGAAAAAATAACATTAAAACAGGGAATTATTTTTTTGTGCATGGGAGTACATAAACCAAAATTGGCTATTTCTGGGTGGGGCATCAGCAGAGCAATTAGACGAAAGGGCCAGTGTCTGACACACAGTTTGAAAATGGATGGTTAACTCTTGCAAGTGAACTGATTCATTTTCTTAATCAAGAGAAGGTGGCTTTCCTCCCCCCACATTTAAATTAGGACAACTGTCTAGTTTCATTTTCCCCTTTCCAACATAACCAGGAAAAAACAGCCCAACTCAGCAGAGCTATAAAATAATATCTTATCCTCACAGTCTTTTACAGTGTATGTCACAGCTGCAGAACTATTTTACTTTACCATGTCATGGTAAAATACAAGAAAAAGGGAGAAGGATCATTTGCTTGCACAACAAATTGATCCTCCAGCTAGGAGAGCTTCCCTGGGGTAAGGTGAAACAAATTTTCCACCTCTTCAATGGATTTCGACCCAGATGCACACTTGAGTTTTGTCTCTATTAAGAGACCAAAAGATTTATGAGAGAAATATTGACCACCAGCTCTACTGGCCGTTTTATAGGCCCCACATGAGAAGCAAAAGGGAGAGGAGCGGTTTGTCTTCAGCACTTACAAATCTGTGAGGTCTGAGCTTACAAGGTCAAGGGAAAAAAAAAAAGATAAATATCTTCAGTACAATCACATACTCTATATTATCCATGGATGGATGGTGCTTAGTTCTCTCTTTCAGGTGAAATCTTAACGTGTCTATGCTCTTGGTATATTCAGAATTCTCATTTTGATTAATCAAGTCTAGATGAATGATATTAATTTATTAAGACACAGAATTAAGATTACAGTATCATCAAGGAAAACTTAGTCATAACCAGAGATTCTGTTTTTTATCGTGTTATCAGTACAATGGAGGTTTATTTCATTGTTTTTGTTGTGCCTGTGAGAAATTAAATAATTGCTTAACATCTGCACCAAGGATTTTTAGAAACACTGTGTGCCCTGACTCCTTTATTTATATTTTACAAAGCCTAAAAAAACTATAGACCTACAAAGTAATTACATATATATATGTGTGTGTGTGTATGTATATGTGTGTGTGTGTGTGTGTGTGTGTGTGTGTGTGTGTGTGTGTGTGTGTGTGTGTGTGTGTGTGTGTTGGACCTACTTTGAAATAGGAATGAAATCTAGATTAATAACCCAATAAGCAGATTAGCTGCTTATTGTGTGGCCTGACAATAGATCAGTAAACTTTCTGAAATGATTCTAGTTTGACTTTGTCAGCATGATGTGCTTGGAGCAGGCAACTATCCTGGAGAGGCTTGGCTACAAGATGAATGTCACAAGCCATAAGGAGCAGTATCCCCCTTGGAGAAGGGGAAAGGATGCCAAGATCAAAGCTGCTCAAGGAAAGGTTAGCACACAGAGCAGAAAAGACCAATAAAGAACTTCTTAAGGAATACAACAAAATGACCTTAGCTAAAGCATTGGAGACTGCCAAAATAAAGACACACAGCTCTGGCTGTACTTTGTCCAACTTGACTGCATTGTGCCTTACATCCAGTCATCACCACTTTGGTCTCCTCTGTCTAAAATACTGTTCCAGAAGTCTTGTGGTTTGTTCTGATGCACTTTTCAAACCTACAACAAACTGCCAGGCTCTACCACGTGACTGATCGCATTATGCATGTTCAGTTAGTTCCTATGGACAGCAAAGAATGGTAAACACTGTGCTCCAGCATTCTTGCTTACCTTTATCAAAGAAAGTTTCAATTTGAGTGCACACCTCTTTGCACTGAACCAGGGGAAGTAATACATTGGCATGCAGAAATCTCTCATGGTATATTGTATAAGTGGTCTAAGATACTACCAAATAAGCCTTAGTTATGCAGTATTTTTCTAATTCAATGTTTTTGAATATTAATAGTGCTGGAAATGTTCACTCCTGTGAAGATTGCTGTTTATCTTTAACCTTTTCCACATAAGAATATTCCTTTAAACTGTAGATAATGGACTCCATATTTCTTGGAAATAACATTATAAATATTTTTTAATAGATAAATTTAAGAGACTGCATATCTTTCTTTTTGGTCCCTAAACTATCTCCAGCTTTTAAGATGGAATAAATTAAAGGGGGACCATTTACACCCTTTTAATTGATACATTTTTCACAAACTGGAAGAGGGAGTACGTTTCATTTCACAGGACTGTAGAGCTCTTGTACTAGATGAGCAATACATTTGACAATCCTCTTATTTTGTCATTAACAACTGATGCAATGTGAATGGCCTCTTTCAGAAGGCTGATGATGATATTTGATCATCAATTTTTAATCAGCATTCTTGTGGGGACAATCACTTCACTGGCTCAATGACAATGAGAGCTCCACCTCACTCTCACAGACTCAGGCTGCTGTTTGCCTCTCATTGCCTGTAAGTTCAAACATCAACACTGGGCAGTATTGTGTGTCTCTTTATATCGGATAACAGTGTAAGGTAATGTGGGCAGACTGAACAAGAGTAAGATTTTCTTCCTGAGAAGAGGAGGCTTTTTGTCTTCCTTCTTAACCTTTCGCCACGAGCCGTACCCTAGACTTCTTGGCTTACTTTATTAGTCATTCAGAGGAATGGTGGAGGAAACTGGTGGAACCTTTTATTGGCTTGCCCTGCAGTCAGGCATACTGAGGCTATATAAATGTGAGGAAACTATTGAAGTTGTTGTATTTGATTCATGTTCATTTTGCACAGATTTTGCAATGACATTTCAGGATGTATATCCATGGAAACAAGCTTGATAAGGTACTCCACATGAGGATATTGTTTGGTTTAAAGCACAAATCATGCTTCTGTCGGCACTTTCAAAGATGAAATCAACTCTTAAAAAAAAAAAAAGTTCTTTTACTTCATTATCAAGGAAAGCTGAGACTATCTAAGGAGAACAAAAAGCTCCTACATTCACCTCTCATTTCTCTTTTTTTGAACCATGTCCTCTTCCATGGACCTAAAACCTTTATCTGACCAAAGCACAGAAACACTTGTTGGGAGACACATCCACTCCCTTTGTTTCTCAGGTACTGTGAACACACACACACACACGTGTATGTATGTGTGTGTATATATATATATATATATATATATATATATATATATATATATATATATATATATATATATAATGTCTGTGTATGTGTGGATGGATGTATATGGTTTCCTTGCCTTGGTACAAAGATTTAAATATCCTTCTGCAATATCTTCTGGGATTTTTGGTGTTACTGTTATCTTTAAAAGCTTCAGGTGTTGAATTTTAATAAGTAATCTTGTTACAACCCGTAACAAGTAATTGTTTAACATTATATACAAACCACCATAAAAGCCACTGGAGCCCAGGAATGACAGCTGTGACATTTTCTACATTGTTCCAACTTGTCATTCTCTCTGAGGTAGAGAAGGTGTAGAAGGTCAAACTGCCACTACTATTACATTCAAAATGTCACTATTTAGGTAACATACCTGCTCCATGTTGTTCCACTTATGAAAGGGAAGACAGGCAGTTGCCTAAAGTTGGAAATGTGAATTTGTTTTTTTATTTGTTTGTTTTTTGTCTTTGGCAGAGATTTTTTGGAAAAGCACTTCCCTGGATTAGACAGGTTGGACCTTGAACAATAGGTATATGAGTAATCCTGAAAACAGTCAGGGTTCAGCCTATCCCATTGGCTTCCATCATTATTATTTTAGAAGATACTCTTACTTATTCTTAAAGTAAAGAAATTTTAAAAAGAAAGAAAAAGGCCACAGACAGAATAACCTTAAGACCCATCAGACCCCAAGTGGAAATGGTTCCTCTGTGCCAATAAAAATATCCTAGGTGTGTAAAGTCCTCAGTTACCCTGAGGTAGTTACACACTCCTCAGGGGATTTCTTTTGTTGGCAGTGACCTAATGTGGCTGCTTGTGGAGCACTAAAATTCTGGAGGGGGTGGGGGTGGGGGTGGGGGGGGGTGTTTTGTTTGTTTTTGTTTGTTTTGTTTTTTTTGCTATTGTTGTTTGTTTTATTTTGTTTTTTGTTTTTTTCTTTTTTGGTCATTTCACAACTCTGAAAGGCTGGAGGCTGTTAAAGGAATTTTAAAATTGCTCAATAAATGTTTTGTTTAAAAAAAAATATTTGGAGCCACTTGTGCTCAAAAGGTGGAACAGCAGCACTTGGATTTTCAGCTAAGTGTCCTCAGTGAAGACTAGGAACATGACCATTAACACATTCATCAACACATGGTTGTGAATGTATTATAGTAACAGTGCTGTACAACAGTGCTCCTCCAGCCAGTCAACTGATAGTCAAACATTACAGCATTACATACAGCAGCAGCAAATATTTTACAGTCTCAAAATAAGAATCATTAAGAAGGTGAGAGCAAAAATAGAAATGTAACAATCCCAAGCAACAACAAGTTGACAAAGAAGTTATATGAGCAGCTTGAAAAATACCAAGGGATGAATGAGGAAGCAGGAAAGATGTGGAAAGTGAAGTCAACAGTGTTGCTACTGGTACCTGAAACCATAACCCACCAAACAGGGAGAGTGGGTCCAGTCACAACATTCTCTGCCCAGAAGAGCCCCGTCCTTGGAATCACAACCGTACTGTGTAGAACCATTAACTTCCATGTTAGAAGTTCTGATCTTGAAGGGCTTCCATCCACATTGGGGCTTAGTGGAGTTTTAGTCTTTTTTTTTTTTTATTTCAAGGGTCTCATTTTTCTACTCATATTTACTAATTCTATGTCTCTCTTTCCATTCCAGCCAACTTAATTCAGTTCAAGAATAGCCATGGTTATAAATGTGCCAAAACTTTTCAAGTTTTTCCTCTAGAAATATTTTTTATTCAGTAATCACCAGATTTGACTCCTTTTAGTCCAACTTAGAAAAGTATGACCGAAAACAGTGATTACACATGCTGGTGTGGATAAGAGAGAGGTTAACCATTCCAGCAACAGGGATAGTTTCTCCAGAAGTGTTTGCAGTTGTAAAATCACACTAATTTGGTTGTTTTGTTATAGGAAATCTTTATGTTTGATGACCTCAGATAGGAATGAAAGTGTCAAAACAATTCTCAGCTTCTCCAGGTTTCAGAGAGAGGGATACTAATGACCAAGTAAAATAGTAGGACTGTGACATCATTTCCTTATGGAGGCCATACTCTTAGAGATAAAGCTGGATTGGGGTGGTGAATCAGAGAATTGTCTGCTGATTGGCATTACCTTCTCTCTGAAGATATTGGTAAAGTTGTCAGCAGAGAGGTTTGTGGCTGGAGGGCAATTGAGCAGTGTTTTAAAGATGAAGAATAGTTTGCAAGTGTCAGTGATGGCACTAATCTTATCTCTGTAACAAGCAGTTTTAGTGGGAATGATTCTGGATGTGAAAGGAGATAAGAATGATTGATACCCATGAGATCCGCTGGGTTGTTAGATTTGAGCTAGTTTCTCACAACAGCTCTGAGAGCTGTATGCAGGCAGCTGTGGTCAGGCCTCAGTGAGCCAATTTTCCAGTTTTCAGATGATGCAATTAACGGAAACATTATTTCACAAATCAAATATTTGATCGGTAATTACACGTTAATCTAGCAAAAGCTTGAAACAAACCATTTAAGTCTGAAAAATTTTATTGCCTCAATGCCAAAATATATTTTTTAAATCCATTTTTAATCATTATAGAGATAGCTGCTCTTTTTTTCTCAGATAACATTTGAATTGGTTCAATGGACACAAACTTAGAGTGGCACCAATGTTGAGGATCAGAAATCAAAATTTACATTAATTTGTAACTCAGTTGACTTGTGATGAAAATACGCCCCTCTATTGGTCTTTGTTCTCTGAGAGAATGTCCTCTTTACCTGCCCTCGATAATGGATCGCAGGTCAAATATACAAACAGGGAATTGCTCTGACCCCAAACAGTTTTGTACAAGATGAAGTTAACACAGCAGTGTTTCCAGGGTTCCCACTCAGGTTATTCCAACAAAAATTTCAGCTCCTTATCTGCCTGAGCCAGTACTGTGCAGATATGTCACACTCCTAAATAAATTCACAACAGGGTTAAAAATGCCATTGACTTGTACTTGATTTTGTTTTTCCAATACCCACCAGCTAACAACTTTGTTTTTAATATAGTTAATACATTATATATCTTTTTTTCTTTTTGTATAAGGCAGTTTCACCTACTTGCTTCTGCTTACCTACAAAGAAATTTAAATCACAGTCTCATCTTGCTCAAACCACATTTGGAGCTGGTGAGGGCCACATGTGGCCACATTTTTCATATCAAAAATGTATCCTAGGCCATATTGAAGAGCCGCCCACAAGATTGTTGTCTTCATGTAGGCTGAAGGACAAACCCACTCACCAATTGTAACAAGTGTCATATTTAAGTGAGAAACAACAAGCAGGCTATCATCTGTTGTTTTGACAATGCCTTGTGAGTTTCCTTTTCCTCAGTTTCTAGCAGAAAGGAAAAATGTTTTTTCTTCTTTTTTCTTTTGGGAAACTAGGAGTAGCATCCTACAGGTAAAAACAAAACAATGCATTCCGTATTTGCAAGTTGAAATCTAGTCAGAATCAGAATCAGAATCACTTTATTGCCATTGCCAGTAAACAGGTTTACAGACTAGGAATTTGCTCTGATGTAA
>JAOWBL010023413.1:2114-32745 GCA_028564865.1 Zenarchopterus dispar
TGCAGGACTAGTCTAAGCAGAAGTTCAGTGATAATGAACTCCGATGATGCTGAGCACATCACTGCAGCTATCCTGACTGCTATCCAAGAGTTGTATTCCTCCAGGTCTCAAAAGAAGGCAGGGAACATCATAAAGAACCCCTCTCATTTTGCACACAGTCTTTTTGAATTCCTCCTGTCTGGCAGGTGCCTCAGAGCCCTCCAGACCAGAACTAACAGGCACTGAAGCAGTTTCTTCCCCACAGCAATCTCCCTACTCAGCTATTAACTGGCATGTATTTTCCACTGTGTTACGCCATTATTAAATAAATGTATAGTGTTGTGGAAAAAAGTATCTAATACCTCTGTATAAAACACATTTTAACCACTCAGTGACTGTAAAACCTAAATAAGACTGAAATAGTATAACACTCTAAAATAAAGATTTGGCAATATGGCTCGAACTAGTGAATTATTTAATTACCTTTTATATGCAAAAGGGTCAAAACGTGCATCTCAAGTTTCAGTCCAAAAATGACAAAGTAATAGAAAACACAATGACATTTTAAACAGTGGCAGAAGCTTCTAGATTAACTTTCATATCATGCTGACCTTAATAACAATTTTGCATCTATGCAATACAACAGACCACAGACAAAGATATAGATTTACCAGACAACAGGGCAGGGACAAAGATATGAATTTGTGCAAACTGTAGTCATGACATGGGTCATAGAGTGGCCAAGGTTAATAATTCCATTACATATAGTTTTTTATTAAGATTTTTATTTTTTCACTATGTTTTTCCTTATCAAAAATGTAATACATTTCGTTAACTAGAGAGACAACAACTGTCGGCAAAGAATTCCTTGTGCTTGTCTTTGTTCTTGGAGAATAAAGCTTATTGTGATTATGAACTGGCAGTCACATTGGTAGGCTTACCTGACTACAAAGGGTCTGATCACAGTAGCAGTAAGTCCAAGCTCTGCTAGTTTTCAATTCAGCTCTGGTTACAATCATCTTGGTTGTTGTTTCAGTTGTAGCACTTGAAATCATCTTATTTGGACCGATTTCATAAGAATTAATGTAAAATGATATTAATAAGCATCATAGGTTAACATAAGCTAAGTCAGCCAAGATGAAATCTCTAACTAAAATAAGGTGTTCCACTTCCGAGTCCTGTTCATTCTGTACATTTGCAACATGGCACCCCCAGAACAAGAAAATAGAGGCTTCATAACCACTCTTCAGAAAACTTATGAGAGACATTACAAAGGGTTTGTCCAGTTCTCCTCATATAGTCTATGCTTTTAAGTCATCTTTGAGCCATTTAAATTTGTTGGGTTAGGGCCACAGAGTACCAGCTCAGCGAACATCATCCTGCACGTGCTGTACCTTGGAAGTGTGTAGTATAGCAAAGCTTTAACACACCTCACAGAGGCACACCTAGAGACCTCACAGAACAGGTAAGAATTACAGGGTGAAATGAAGTTGAGATGCCAACTCCACCACCTTAAATCTGCTGCTATGAACAGAGTTGATTGAAAATGGAGCTTCAGCACTGTATCTGTCAGATATTTTTTTTACCAAAAACATGTCCCAAATATATCCTACCTCTTTTAAACATATAATTTGTGGGCGGTGACTAGTAATTTAAGGAGGGACACCAGAAGAGTAAAAGAGGAGAAGTGAAGGAGCAAATCATATAAAGAGGAATAAAGTAAAAAAGACAGAAAAATGGTTTGACAAGACAAGACAGAATGGTGAGAACTAGTAAAGGTAGAGATTTCTAAGCAAGGGGTGAAGGAGGTGACTAAAGGTGAGGGTGTATAAAGTGTGTAGAGAAAAAGAGGAGGAAGTAAGAAAGAGGAGTACGAGGGGAATCTCAAGCACTGTTCCCCTGGGTTCAGGCTGTTGTCATGGTAACAGCAGTGAGGCAAGACGAGCGGCAGACAGGCAGATTCGCTCTTTCTTAAGCTCAGCCTCTCTGTGTCTTACCCAGACATTAGTGGACAGCTGATCTTAGTCCCTGGCTGAATCTGTCTTCTTACCACATCTGATGAAAAATGGATTAACTGCAAGAAAGCCACTGGCTGTTTCACACATGGACACCTACCGCAGTGTGTACGTGTCTATGTGTTTTCTTTCCTCTTTTTTTTTCTCCAGTTTTGAACTTATTCTTGAGGTTAACAAACATCATCCTCTAATTTTCTCTCCTCTTTAAACCAGTGTTTCCCATCCCTGTTCATCAGGGCACACTGTCCCGCATGTTTTAGATGTTTCCCTGGTCAACCACACCTGATTAGATCACTATCAACTTGTTGTCAAAGTCCACACAAATCTGTCAATGGCTCACTAATTTGAGGGAGGTGTGTTAGAGCAGGGAAATATCTAAAAACATGCAGAACAGTGTGCCCTGAGGACCAGGGTTGGCAAGCACTGCTCTGAACATCAACAGATATGGGTGCTACACCAAGAGTCCACTTTCAGTCACAACTGCCAACAAGTCACCACATTCATCTTCATCATCATCTGAAAGAAGAACATCAAATATTGCTTAGCTCATGACCAAACTTGTAGGAGTTAATTCCAGTACTCAGAGTTGAGTCTGACTTGAGCCCCAATTCTATGGACTTGACTTAGATTTGAGTATGGTTGACTTGGACTTATTTGGAAAAATCAAAGACAAGTCTTCAGATTTTTACTTTTATAATATGCTATAATGATTTGGCATAAGATAATATCTATATTCATTTAAGTACTAGTTTTAGGCAAAATGCACATGCCATCAGTTCATCTCAGTGTGCATCATTTTTAAGAACAAACTAACATCAATAAAATGCCGGGAGAAAATATGTAGGAATGTCTGCTTTGCTTTTACTGATTTTTGTTGAAGTGGTAAAAAGTGCACTGCTGTGTTTCTCTGTGAAAGAAGCATGGAGGAGATGATTCCAACTTCGGTCGTCAGTCAAAACTTCACCGACGGAAGATGCTAAAAAACAGAAGTGATAATGTTTGGTCTTCCAGAGGTGCTGGATGGAGGGTCTCTCGGTACTCTTTCTCATCATGTTAACTCCTCTGTTAAGTCTCTTGGCATTCATTTTGATAACACTTTTGATAACACTTAGACGGATTCCATCTGTGGTAAGTTTTGGTTTTATTCAGCTGAGGCTAATTTCTAAAGTCAAGCATTGAGATCATCTGGTCAGTTGCTTTTAGAGGAGCCCAGAACTAGACTCAAAATGAGGGGCAATCAAGCTTTTAAGTTTGCAGCACCTAAATTGTGGAACAGCCTTCCATTGAACATAAGATTTTCTCCCACATTAGGACTTTTTAAATCTCTATTGAAGACACATGTATTCTCACAGATTGATTGTTTTATCCCAATAGTTTCAGTATTTCATTGTGTTTTATTAGTTTTATCATTTGAAATTTTCATTAGTTATATTTGATTTTATTAACTTCATAGCTAGCATAATTTTATTGGTTCATTGGGGTGTTATTGCTTTATATTTACTCACCATTTGATGTTACTATAATACTAATACGTAGTGTTTGATCCTTGTTTTGTGAAGCACTTTGGTTTTAAATTGTGCTATATAAATAAAGCTGACTTGACAACAATAATGTTTTATTGCTCAGTTTATAACAGGGGCAGAGTGGTAGAGAAAATTCTCTCAATGAGGATGATTGAGGGGCATGCTGATCAATGAAGTGAAGTTGCTTACTTTTGTTGTCTCTTTTCAAAGGTAGATAATTTAACTATCAAGTAATCAGAGAAGTGCTGCAAGGTCTAGTAAACATTTTCATGAGTGTTGTTTTTTTTTTAAATGCAATGAGAACATGTATGCTTAGAAATTCTTAAAATGTATTTTTTTCTTAACTCTATGTATGTGTTTAAGAAGATGACAGCTGTGCAACTTGGATTACACTTGACTCGGACTATGTTTTAATGACTTGGACTGAATTCAGACCTGAAATTTATTGACTTGGTTATGCTGGTTATTACTGCAACACTACAAGCTCCCCTCACAAAACATGCAAAACAAAGGTATTCCTCAAATTTGTTTTAGTTTTATGTGAAAATACAACAGAATAAGTTTGGTTGTTAACATAAATGTTTGAAGTAAGAGCAGAGCAACACATTAAATGATGAAAAGGAAGATGAAACCCATGCTGATTCTAAACAACAGCTTCCATAATGTTAATAAATTAACTCAGTACCAGCATGTTGAATTATATGTCATGATAAGGAGGAGATCAAGATTTTAATTACATCTGTCTGGAGAGAGTGAAAGTAAAAGTAAATGGATCAAAAAAGAAAATATTGACCTTTAACAATGGAGATTAGTGTTTTTCCCACACATCCTATTCCCTGAGGCCAAATGATGAAAAAGGCTTTAGTTTTTGATCAAAAGAAACAAAGCAGTCTGTGCCAAAACTTATTTGACTTTTTTCTCCATGTATTTTAATTTTCTTTCTTCAGTGTTATCTCGAAAGACTGAAGATAGTGTTTCTTCCATATTTACTCTATATTTTAATTTTTTTTTGTGTGTGTGTGATTGTGATAATGTGTTGAAGTGGTTGAAACTTTAAAATTTTTTTCCTCATTTGTGTTTTTTAGTTATGTAGAGCACTTTGTGTTACACAAGTTGTATGAAAAGTGCTATACAAATAAACCTTGATTGATTGATTTTTTTTCCAACTGATTTCCACTCTGATCATATTTTCATTGGGTGTTACTCGATTCAGGACCATCTTCTTGTTTGTCTCATTGCAGAGTTTAAGTGTCAGCTGCACATCAGTGTAGTGAAAGCTTGGCACACCCCTTTGTTCTTTGGTGTCCCACCTAAGATGGCAGGGACCCCATGCTGGTACCTAAAAGTTGATAAGAAAACTGTAATACCAGGGCAAAGTGGCATGAAAAATATATGTTATTAGTTAAGGATTTAGTTAAAGTATGTTATACAATTCCAAGATTTTAACTAGTGTTGTTGGTTAAATTCGAAGAGATAGACCCACAAATGCATGAGCTGGACATATCCGCTTGTTCTTTTAGTTGGATTTGTTATTCATCCTTGCAGCTCAGAATGGAACCTGCACTAGTTCGCTGTTTCATCCCTGCAAAACACCCAGAAAGCTCAGCTCATTGTGCTTGATGAATCAGAACGGTTGAGTGGCTCATACAATGAAGAAAAAAAAATCCTTCTGCCACGGTGTTGCCATCAGAGATGCTTCACATGCAGCCTCAAATGCACTCCAGCAGGTGCTTAATGTAAAGTAGCTCAGCTGAAATGAATACAAGCCTCATAAAAATGTCCTCATCATCCTGACAAATTGCACAGCAACCTTAAAATGTGCTGCAACAGCAAAGCTTTGTGGTGAAATGATGCAGTATCACAATTAGTACATTCATTCTAATCAAAGTGAATGAACTGAATTTTATGAATGAATTCTGTGTTTTAAAAAACAAACACTTGCTGCAACTCATAGTTGTTTTTATTGTTGTACTGTTGTTTTCTATCAGTAGTCTCGTTTCATCCAGGTTTAAATGACCATCCATATGTGTATTTTCAGTGTCTACTGAGATGCAAACAAAGAAGGTACAGTGATAATTTGGCCAATTGTTCAGTTGGCCAAAGAACTAGTTAGCCAATTTATTCACCATTCAATAACTATGCTTTGTTTTTAATTAAACCAGCACTGACCATAAAACAAACCATCACAAATGCTTTCTTTGTGTAATTTTGGCATAGCTAAAGGTCACAGGAAACAGGACCCCCATATTTTGGTAAAAAACAGAGTTGGCCCCCATAATACACTGCATATCTGACCAATTACACCCGATTAATCTCTCCTTAGTGATCCAATTGCAAGTCAACAGCTCTAAATGTGATTTTTTACTTATTGTTGTTGTTGTTTTCTTTTTTAACTTGAGAAAGGCAACAATGCACAAATCTGAGACTTGTTGCCAGGAAAAAGAAGAAGACCCTTCTTGTATGTTCTTTTTTTCCTATTGTTATTTCACAGATAATGGAACAAAAATAATGGAAAAGAGTCAACATCAAAAACATGGGCGGTAGCAAAACCTTCAGACAGACATAAACAGAAATGTGATATATAATGCATTATGGGTGTATTTACACCTGTACTTAAGATTGTCCACTTGCATTAGAATCCCTCAGGATGGGTTTTAAAACCTGATATACAAAGGGCCCAGGTTATTTTATACCATAATAGTTATGTTATTATGTAACTATTGTGTACCATAATAGTTACAGATTCAGAAAGGTGGCCTGTAAAGTTTTTAAATGTAAAATAATTCCCCTGAGATTCATCATATTGGTTTGCTCCATACTCTCCAGTGGTGTCCAGCCCTCTCGGTAGTCAATATAATAGATGCAGGCTGAGTCTCTGTATCTCTCTGAAGAGACATTATGTATTATGTACAGCTAAAATCATTAAAACTCTCTAAAATGATTACTTGGCAACCACTTAATAGAGTGTCTCACAACAATATGGACAGCAGGCAGGATGGGTACGGACCTCCATCACCTCAAACTCCAATAGCTAATTGTTAAAACTTTTTTCCACAGGCTCAGTGCCATCTGGTCCAGATGCATTGTCATTGCAGCAACGGGCATATGAACATGCTGCACACCACAAGAGTCACTTGGCTTAGATGCCCTGGAATCTGTGGGTTCTGGATGGCACATTTGCCTGCAGGAAAACAAAACAAATGTCAAGAGAGACTGGTGTGGAAGGGAAATGGGGACGAGATGGTGGATGCAAAAAAAATCTGAAGACATGAAAGGGATTGTATGTTTATTTAGAGAAGGCTGCGTGTGCAAGGTGATTGGGTCTGGAAGTGTTTGTTTTAATGCTTCAATGGCTTGCACAATGCAAAAAACAATTTTTAAGAAATAAAATAGAAGAATAATCCTAGTTTAAAGAAAATTAGAAAACTATTTTTTATTGTTTTGCTAGTTTTAATAATTCTAGTCAAAAAAAATGTTCTTACCACATTGGTAAAGATAATTTAGCTTAAAATAAGATGATTTTGACTAGATTTATGGACTATTTGGCTTGGACTGTTTTGCAGTGTAGCTCTGCCACCTGACAGCTTGCTTAAAAGCTGCGTCAGCACTCATACTGAATGAGTTTGAACGACTGCTGTTTATATTGTATGAGGCCATATGTGTGTTGTTGATCTGAGGTGTTCAACCTCCTCTCCTTTCTGCACATCACTGCGTTGTACAGCGTTTTATGAGAAAAAGTTGGAAGGAAATGGAAAATGAATTGAAGGGAGAAGAAGTGAAGAGATTATGACAATTACTCAGCAACTCATGTTTTAATTTGTTAACTACAGTTAATTTGCTAATATCTATTGCTAATGACACTAATAATCATTTGCTGAGACATTACTTCCTTCTTTTCTCCTCTACCTTTGAATCTTGCTAAAAAAAATTATTCATTCAACATTTACCCATTTTTCATAGGACTGTTTTTTAAAGCGTCTTTCCAGTTTAGTGAAATAATGAGATGAGATGAAAACTGAAGAAAACAAATGATGAAACTGAGTGAGCAAAATGGAAACTGGAAGACAGGTATTTCCTGTCATCTGAGATTCAGGATTCAAATTTTATTGTCATGTGCTAAGTAAAGAAAAATATTTCCCTGTGCAATGAAATTCTGTCTTTGTTTTCCCCCAACAAATGCTAAGCAATATAGTCTTTAAAAAAAAAAAAAACGCAGCATGTGCCAAAATAACATAGAAATATAATTATGCAGATCTTAAAAAAAAACAGAGCTACAAATAAACTATGTACATATTTATGCAAACAAGTGTGCGCAACATGAGCTTTATGTGCAATAGTCAGCCATGAGTGTGCAATTACATGTGCAAACTGAAACTGTAAACAGTCAAGTTTAGTTAGGTGAAGTACTTTTTGATTATAAACTCCTGTTGGGCTATTTAGGAGCCTGATGGCATTGGAAAAGAGTTCTTTAGTCTGAAGGTCCTGCATTTCACATGTTTATGCTCCCAGCCTGAGGGTAGAAGTGGGAATAGTCTGTTCTGGGGGATGGAGGCAGCTCTCCTGTGGACTCTGTGGTAGTAAATGGTCTGCAGAGAGGGCAGCAGAGTCCTGGTGATCTTCACAGCAGTCTTCACCACTCTCTTCAAGCCTTTGCAGTCCATAGCAGAAACTCTGCCTAACCACAGATACTGAGGATCTTGGGAGGAATAGAAAATGTCTTCACCCTCCTCAGAAAGCTTATGTTAAGCTCATTTGACCAGATGTGTGGTATCCAAATTAGGTGAGTAAAAAAATAAATAAACCCTCAAAAGTTAAATCTGCAAACATCAAATTGCAAGGTTTAGCTGCTGATCAGCCAAGACAGTCCCTGCACCCTCACATGTCATTTATAATTGGGGCAGTCTTAGATCTGAGATCAGCCTCTGAGACGGGATGCCATCTTTCCGCCCTCAGTAACTGAAAAAAAAAATCTTTCACAAGGAGAAACAGCTAATTTGAATGATTTTCCAAATAATTTGTTTTTTTGAATGATGTTTATATGTTGATGAACTTGTCAGTAATATTACGGTAACGGATGACACACTGTTTTAGTCACAAATATACAGAAATTGAATTTGTCGATCAGAATCATATCAATTTGTGTTTTTTTTGTCTCATTTGTCTCCACATCATCCTGTGGTTGTTTGTCCAAGATGTACTCCATTTTTCACTTGACATCAGCTGGGACATGATCCTGAATAGGAATAAACTAAGAGTGGGAAATAAATAAATGAATGAATGAAATGATTTTATATATATATATATATATATATATATATATATCGTCAGTATAAAGAGTAATGGCATTTGCATGAGTGATCATCTATGTGGGGGTCAGTAAAAGGTTCTGGGATACCTTTGATTGGATGTGAGGTTTGACAAGTATTTTACATATTACATTATCTCTCTTTTTATCTCTGACCCATTGTCTTTTAAAAAAACTGTTTGTAAATCTGAGCACTTCTCAATATATTCCAGGTACCTGAGCTTTTGAGCTAAGCCTGGCTGCTTCCTTTTCTGCTACATAATTTTCCACTTTAAAAATTTGATCGTAACCACATCAATCAGCAGTTTCGTAAAAGGTTAGTGGAATATTTTAATTCTGGAACAGTAAAAGAGAAGTGTGACAGCAATGCACACAAATATAAAACAAAAGTCTTTCCTGTAAACTTCTCCCACTTAGAAAGACAGCTTGAATCTTGTGCAAGGATGTCAATTAAATACATCCAAAAAAAAAAAAGTAAAGCAAATACAGCAAGCATGAAACATAAATATTTTCCCATTTGTAAAAGGCAGGAAAAGTAATTTGATAAGAACTATTAAGATTACTTTCAGCAAAAGCCTTCATCCATACGAGTAAGTTTGATTTTCCTTGTTGCATCTTCAAACCCTCTGAGGGTCAATGTGTTTTGAGTTAGAGTAGAAAGTATTGAAAATACATTAAAATAGGCTATGTTGTAAAGGTACATATGTGGATGGCAATCTGTTATTTTTTATTTGTGTAACAGCAATGTTGCAGTAAGCAGGGCCAACAAAATAACCGTGGTAGTGACAGAAAATTCATTCAGCAGATGAACATGCTACATTGTTCCACTAATTCCTGCATAATGACCATGGACCAGTGGATTATATAGAAACTACAGCCTCGTTTTGGACCAAGTCAGTGTGTTTTATCATTTGCATCTTACCAGAAAGACACGTTGCTATTTCTAAATGACAATGTCGTAGTGTTATTGAAACTGCCTCTGTAGTAAAACTCAAAAAGGAAAATGATGCCAGAACAAATGCATGATGAGAAAGTCCTGAATTATTTTCATGACAGCAGCAGAGGAGCATTAAAGTCACATCTGAAAACAATCCTTAACCCTTTAGCAAATTCTGCTGAATCTGTGTCTGTTAAAGTCAATCAACAAACAAGGCAAAGCTTTTGTGGTCCAGACGTAGTTTCATCTGGAGAAAGATGCATGTGGTATCCACTCTACGATGCCAAATTTAAAACACAAAATTATATAGAGCACATTGACTCAGTTCATTTTTTAATTATTTCATTGATTTTCATTTAAATATGGTGGTATCTGTCAATAGGATCATAGTATTAGGGGGATTATGATATCGAATGTAACTTCTTTAAAGTGAACTACCACAGGCAAATAGATCTTAACTTGAACCAATTCTTGTAAAATACAAACTGTACCTCATGTTTTATTTTACTGAGATAAAGATAAGCAGTAAAGGTATCTGTAACTCTCCCTCTTTATGTGTGTGTGTGTGTGTGTGTGTCTGGGGAATGATGCAAGACGCTCTAGTGGTCTTTACTTGACAGCGGGTGAGACAGGAAGTGGAGGTAGAGACGTGCAGTGAAAGGTCACAGTCAGGCCTCCTTCGACAAGGATTTTCAGCTTCTTTACATGAGACACCTGCTCAACCTGCTACGCTGCCCGACACCACCGGTTTAATCTTTTAATCTGAAATTTTGTCAGTGGTATGGACATCAGAGCTGCTGGCAAATGGCTGAGACGAGACTTGATATAGTGGCATCACCCTACGAAGAAAACAGCTTTCAGTCTGGCGCTTTATAATGTCACACAAGATGTGTTGGACTAATGTGCTAAATCAAGAATACAGCAAACAGAAGTATTATTTGCTCAGGACCTTAGATTTAAAAACAATGTTAGAACTGAGCTTACGTAAGTAAACTCCAGTGTTGTTTGAGTACATTAATGTTTACGGCATCCAATCTCAAGCGAGAACTGTTGTGAGCACTATAATGTAACTTTAGCTCTCCTCGGTCAAGTATCACTCAGGTAGCAAATGCCGGTGCAAAGCATGAGCGGAGAGGCTAATCCCTAGAAATCCAAGAGTCCTCCTGCTCTGAGAATAATATGAGCCTAAATGAAATCTGCAAATAGCTTGGATGTTGACTACTTACCTGCCTCTCAATGCAAAGTGGAGTAGGAAGAGGGTAAAGAGTGCAACAACATATGAATACAGCTGTACCTATTTTTAACAGATAAGACTACAGGTAAACAGTAATTTTAACAAAAAAATAAAAGATAAAAAAGAGGTGGACTTGATATGAAAGCATGGAACATTAAACACAACACAAATCAAAAAATTTGCAGGAATATAGTGACAAAAAGAAAGTAAAAGAAACTGGGGGGGGGGGATGTAATGATTCATGCATTTATTTTGACCTTCTGATTTTTTTTTCAGACCTTAAAAACCCAAGATTATCTGGAGGAATTTCAGTGACTAAATTCCAGAGCCTATCACAGGACTATCACAGGTTAGTAGTGTTTCTCAATTCCAGTCCTCATGGGCCTCTGTCCTGCATGTTTTAGATGTTGCCCTGCTTCTTCAAACCATGACACAAGTAGCTGTGTCATTGACAGACTTGTTCAGACCTGGATGACAACCTGTTAATGACCATTAATGAGAGTCAGGTGTGGTGAAGCAGGGCAACATCTAAAACTTGCAGGACAGTGGCCCACGAGGTCTGGAATTGAGAAACACTGGGTTAGTACCTGTGACAGTCCTGCTTCAATAATTGCCATTCATCAATAGCTGATATGACTGCAAGGACAAAGGACCGTTTTGGGAAATCTTTGTCAACACCATAGTATGCATTCACAAATGTTTACTAAAGGCCTCATCATTGTCCAAAAACTACCTCTGGGCTTCTGTGGTTGCTCCGTTCATGCAGAAAAGTACATTGATATTTCAAAGAAGCATATGCTGTCCTCAAGACTTGTGTTGGGCACATTTCTCAAAAAATAGTATTAAGGTCCTTGCTACTTGTTATCCTTGACAAAAGTAATAGTAGCACTTATCAATCCAGGCCAAAAGTAATTTGTTTCATTATGTTGCACCCCAGCAAACCTAACTTTTGTCTTTTGAATTCAGACCTGAATGTGTTATCATGAAAGTGTAACTTAACTGCGAGTAGAGAAATTCCCTAAGAGGTTACAATTATGAGAGCAACTCTTTTGACTTGTGATAATGGTCCTAAGGGGAGTAGCACCTGAGGCTTAAAACTACACTGTTTTATCTTTAGGTATAAATCTGTAAAAGGTAACAGTAGCATGTGAAACACATCTATGATGAGGTGAGAGGAAAAAAAACCCATGACAATCAGCACATTATCACATTGAAGGTTGTCTGTAATGTCTGTTAATGTTTTCCTTTCATCCTCATCTGGAAGAAGTAATATTATTGTAGTAATGTGTTACTTCCCAACACTTCTTTTCAGGGGTGTCCTTGCGCTTTTCAATAAGACAATTCAAAACCACTTTCTGAACATATTACAAAAGGTGTGGCTGAGGAATAAGAGGGTACTGGTATTGAGAATTTAGAAATAAAAACTGCAACAACCCATTGCAGTTGCACACTTAAATGCATGCTTACAGGGAGAGTGGGACAACATAACAACTGATACTCTTTATTGCTAGCCTTACCAAGTCCTAGAAACTTTACTTTCATGACTTTTTAGAATGTGTTGCAGGTTTGAGATGCTAAAGTAAATCTATATTGACAAATGAAATGACATTGACAGGAAAGAAATCATGATACATCTTGTGTTTGCACTGGCTCCAGAGAAATATAAGTCATATCAAATTTAAGAAATGCTGCTTCATTTCCTTTTTTTTTTTTTTTTTTTTTGACAATGTGTTTACTGTAACTCAGAAGTACTGACTGGTAAAAATTCTAGCATTTTTTTTATAACTTATTTCTTGTGTTTCTGTCATCTCTTTACTTTCCTTTTTCCAGTTTTGTTTCCCTTCCTATTTTCTTTCTCCTTGTTTACCTCTGTTCTTCATTCTTTTGCACCATAACAACCCTGTCTCTTGTGTTATTTTTCCATTTTTCTGCATGGGTGTTTCTGTCACTCTGCACCTCATTGTCTCCCCTCCCCTTCCTTATTTCCACAAGAGCAGCCTGAGAATTTTCTAGAAATCTACTCCCTCCATTTCCCACCCTTCACTGCTGATCAGACTCTAAATCTATCCAATCCACCAATCACAGTGGAACTCACCGTGACCATTTGATAATACAGACAAGCATGTTTGAGCTTCTTTTACCCTCCAGAACGAGGCCACATGTGCTCACATTTACATTCCCAGTGCCTCTGACTCAAGCCTTCCTCTTTACTATTAATTAGAGGGGGTTTATTGGCAGGCTGCTGCCTCTTGGTGGCTGCTGGTGGTACGCTTGGTGTGGTTCACAGCTGGAGTTTTGTGCTTCATGGGGTTTTCATGATGGGAGGAGATTTCTCACCTTGCCCTCTACCATCTGTTGCTGGGACTTATCTCCATTTCCCCGCTGAACACCCTTTCCCCGCCTCCATCTCCAGCTCATGAGCTTCTTTTTATTTTCAGCTCTATCGCAGGTGTTGCTTTTTATCAATAAGTATGAGCTTGTGTTTGTCATAAAACTTTATTAACCTTCCATTTCAGCTCAGTCTCAGATAGATATTCATCATAACATTCATCAATATTCATCAATACATGTAAAACAAGGTGCTGCTATCATGACGGTGCAGAATTTCTGACACAGTAGGTTTTTAATTTTTTTTTCATTCCAATAATGTATTTATTATTAACTAGTGTAAATTCTCAGTTATAAGGCACAAAAATGTTGTTACCCAATCCATGTCTGAGAAACTTCAAAGGATCTTTTCTAAACACAGCAATCCAATTAACTTCTAACCAAATACCCTCCACAGACAATAACTGGTTCAGAGGACAAAACACCTAAACAGAAATATAGTAGTGTTCTATACCCAGTCCAGTATAAGGAAGAACACATGGAAAACTAAACTGCACAAACACATGGCACAACACAGCAGATCCAGCTCATCAGATCAAGATCAAAAAGGCACTATACATGAATCTCAAGGAAAAGAGACACTCTTGAGTATTATAATGTACACATGTTGGACAGAGAAGATGCATGCTTTTGGAAGATGAGTGCAAGGAGCCACATAAAACAAATGACAAAGACCAACATTACATAGTAGAAGGTGACCTTCAGTTTCACCTAATGTTTAAAATTTAGCTTTCACAATCTTTCACACCTTGATTCATGTGACCAAAACCAGATAAACAATTTACAATGGACTAACAACCAACCAGTGTGAGCGGAGGATAAGTGGTTGGCTTACATCTCCAACAGTTCATATGATCGAGACTCACCAGTCAGTTTGAACTGATGATCCCTTTTGCTTGGAAACTGGAAAATCTTCAAAAACCAGGAAAAGGAATGTCCAAATGTCTAAATTTAAGTCTAAGGAGAATCCTGAAAACAGAATTTTATCCATAATTCTGGCTAAGTTGCACCCTATGTGTCAGTCATGGGAGAGTATTTTCCCTTAAGTGGGACACTTTATTTCAGTGGTACATCTGTGATTTTAGTCAAATTTAGAATGGTCTGTAGTCCTCCTTTTGCAGCAGTAGAATTCAAAGAATTCGCCTTTTTAAAGGTTTAATGACAAAGAACGCTTTTATTTTGTGTTTTAGTGCTACTAATTGTTCTGGTATGAAATTGCATCAAACTAGAATATCTTTTTCTTGGAAAAAAGATAGAAAAGTGACAGGAAGGAGACACTCCAAGGGACCTATCAGATTTCAGTTGAGGTTGATATTGCATCCCTGGAGCAACCCATGTTTTATTGAAACACTTTTGTAACTTCTTTGTTGATTTTAGTCAAAATATTTACTTGGTTTGGCTTACAAACTTTAACCTACTAAGCCGAGGTTCACTCTACAGTCCTTTGCTGAAGTGACATCCATTCATGTTTTTTCCCACTGATGTAACTTATATATGTGTTTCAGGGCCAATCCAATCATCAGCTCAGATTTTTCAACTGTGTCATTTCAGCTTACATTCCTAGATCAGATATTCAGGGTATATCCAATGCATAATTGTGCAATTAGAGTGGGAACAGACATCGGACGTCATGCGGCTTTTTGTTTGCACTCATTCACTGAGAGTTTTACAATGGCTGATGCATTTCTCCGTAGACATAAGTCAGGCAGTGACAGTGAAGACAAGCACCATCACCAGTGAAATGTCACCAATAACAGCTGCATTTACTTACATTCTGCAATCAAATCTCTTTCTTAATGTGGTCTCACACCTAAAACAATTTCTATGGTTGTTGATACAAATGATGCATCCCAAACAATACCTGGTGTGTGTGTGCTGTCCCAGAGGGTTGTTGCATTCACATGAAAAGCTGATGCAACATTGTAGTTATGAGTGTAAACCTTGGAATCAGGAATTGGACAATACGGCTGCTGCTGTTAATGGAGCTTATGATCGGGCTAAAGTAAATAGATGCTTGACTCGGATGCTGCAGAGCACACATTCTTTTATACCTACTTTGAACAACCACTCACACATTTACCAACAAACAATCAAGCCCCCATATAAAAGAGCTGACAATGAGTTTTTACATTTCTGCGGCACGTGCAAGGCAAAAGAGAGATTACAGTGGAAAAATGGATGGGCATGTGGATAAAGGAGGTGAGAGACAAAACAGATGAGGCAGAAAACAAATTTATGGGCAGAATAAAACAAAACTTGAGGGCTGAAATGAGAGCTGAGAACAGTGACATTGAGAAATCACAAGATGCTCAGAATAGGATGCAAACAAAGTAATTCTCACAGCAGAAAGACACAAACCCCACAGAATGTATATTTGTGAGATTGCTAATATTTGATATTCTCACCACAAAGAAATGTCTCTTTGAAAAGGATAGAAAGCAGAACTGACAGGATAAATAAAAAAGCAGGAAAGTGCCTCTGTGAAAATCTTTAGTGGTTTAATGCCTTTTGAAGTTTAGTTTTCATGGCAAAGGGATCATATTGAGTGTAGATTTTCAGCTCCCCTCACATCTCCTTAGTGTGTACACAGCCATGGCACATGTTGAATTAAGGGAATAAAACATGATTTCAAAACCTTTCATAGTTTCTTAGACACAACACATAGTGGAATGATAGCCAACAATGGTAATTCTAGGAGGTGTTCTAGTCTTTAGACGGTGTATTGAACAGGTGTTCTGCTCTTTTTTAATAATACATTAGAGAGAGAAAAAAAATCCTAAACTTCTATGTGTCATTCTAAACCCCAGTAACCTCCTTAGCACTGTCAGTGAACAACAAATTAACATTTCTCAATACCTGTTAGTTTTATGCAAACAGTTTGAACCTTTTAGAGCTTTCTTGTCCCTGGATTATTTCTATATGTGAATTGAATGAACATATAAAAAGAAGATGTACTCACTGAGTTAACAAGGATTATGCTAATCTACACAGTATGAGCAAAATTATGGGCACACTGACATTAGAAAGGTTCCATAAATAAGGTCCTCTCCAGATTCTGGAGAGTAACTTATCCTCAAACTTATCCTAATGGTGTTAAATGGTGTTGAGGTTGTTGTGTGCCAGCTAGTTATGATGTCCCAGATAAAATTTGAAGAACTTAGAGAATTGTTAAGAAACAAAGAATCTTTCATATTAAGACTTTCCAAATGTCATAAAGGGCCATCTAATTAGTTGTAAGTTACTATATGTCCAACCTTTGTTAGTCTACCACTCGAAGGAAGCTTAAAAACAGTTTTCATAAGCTTGTAAAATTTTTGTGTAACTGTGGTCTAGCTTTTTTAAAATAAAGTTTTTCAACCCCTTTCATCCTATCAAGCACCAATATAGTTTTTTTCCCCCAGAGGAAAATCAACTTAATGCCATGATACCTTTTAACAAACACACTGTTTGGATTTTCACAACAAATTCCATCCATCTATCCCTTTAAGCCCATTTCTTCAGGTTCAGGTCAAGGCATTCCCTGACCAACTAAGACACATCCAGTGTGTCTTGGGTGCTTCTGTGGACCCCCTACCATCTGGATGGAGATATCCAAAACATCTTGCCAGGAAGAAGTCCAGGAAGCATCTTGACCAAATGTTTAAACCATCATAATTGGCTCTTCTCAATGTGGACTGAATTACTTGTTTTGTCTGTAAGGAAGAGTCTGGCCAAAATGATTTTTTGCTCCATTTGTCCCTCACTTGGAAGCAAGATCCTTAGATACCCCCAGATGAGGCACCTCACTCCTGACCCAGAGAGGGTATTCCATCCTTTTCTGATAATGAACCGTTGTCTCAGATGTGGAGGTGATGATTCTCATCCCTGCTGCTAAACACTCAGCTGTGACCCGCTCATGTGAGAGCTGAAGACCTTCTCTTACCCTTTTGTGGATTTGCCTCCTGTTGGAGAGGCCATCTTGCCAAATGTCATGTTACAATGGGCAGCAGTTGAAGGCATGGGCCTTGGCCTTCCAACCTTCAATTTCTAAACAGGCATGAGAAAGCCATGTTTGTGTATCCATCTCTCTCTGTGCCCCTTGTATAGTAGATTTATGGCCTAGGACATCATTAACAACCGATTCCTCTTCTAAAGAAGGTCCTCTCCTATCGGATTATTATATTATAGAAAACACTGAATTTTGATTCAACTCTAGTTTCCATCCGCGTATGTGATACTGGATCATTTATCAAAAAAAGAGAACTACTTGGAAAATATTTTTGTTTAAATTTCCTACATTATCTAACTTTTAGTTGTGGGTGAAAATTTGATGTCTCCTTTCTGGGAAATGTGTTGCTAAAGGGTTCATAAATCAAATACCCATGCAAGAATGTATTGGTATTATGGGACCTAACCTCAGAAAAAACAGCAGTTATAGTTCAGCAATCACTAAACAGGTTTTATTGAATTAAATTTTTTTAAACACTTCTCATTTTTTTTTATTTGTTCTCAGACATACCTGCTTGTTACACTCTGGGCTACCTCTTCCATCATTAGATTCTTCCCAGGCATCGTTTCTCCCTTTCTGTCCTTTAAAAGGCCCCATCAATTTAATGTGATGGACAGAGAGGATGAGAGGCACCATTCCTCTGACAGCTGTAACACTCTGCCTCCAATTGACCTGGTCCTCTGCTTCCACAGTTAGTCCTGTTTATAGACAGCAGAGGCCATAAATCTACTATACAAGGGGCACAGAGAGAGATGGATACACAAACATGGCTTTCTCATGCCTGAACAAGCCAACACTAACTTTGCAAATATGCAGTATATGTCAAAGGTTCTTCCACTAGGTTTGCGCCTGTTTCTAGATTAAAGACTTTAATTACCATAAAGCATGTAGATTTTTAATTTCCATTTATAATGACATTAGAAACCAAACACTAAAGACATTATACTTGTGATTATAAAAGCATGTCTGTTTTCCTCTACTTTTATCAGCTATGCAAAACTTATGAGCATCAAAAGGATTCCTTTAGAATACTCCATGAAAATAAATACAGAAAGAAAGAAAAACAGGAAATAAAACTTAGATATTTTAGATATTGCAGATTTTATTCACTAACAATTGCACTTCAAATTTAAACTAACACTGAATAATTTCAGGCCTTCACAAATGTGGTTTTCTGGTTAATTGATAATTGTAGCAATAATTTTAGGTTTTATTTAGTTTATTGAAATGTTATTCAAGATTTTTATTTTTATGTATTTGAGACAGCATTAGACAGGTCCTCCGTACTAACAAGAACTCTAATCTTACAGCCGATAATTAAATATTCTGTCTGCCTTTCATTGTGTGGGAACATAAGGTACACAGTAAAAATCTGCTGTTTAATATATGGTTAAACATCCCTCGAAGCTCTAACTGTGTTAGGACTCAGCTGTCAGTGCAAATCTTGCACAAATTTGATTTCCAGTTGGAACTAGTGTGATTTTAATCAGATCAGTTTTAAACAGGAGTTTGGGATCTCTGTGGTGCAGTAGATAGAGCTGGATGCTGGATTGATCACAGCTCGGCCATTGATCCCAACTCAGTAACATCCCAGGAGGTTCAGTCATATGCTCAGTCGACAGACCGGGGGGTAGGGGATGGGAGGTGGTTCAGTGTCTTGGGAAGCACACCAAACGAACCTCCCACTGCTCCAGCCACTCAGAGTTGTCCCAACCCAGATAAATGGGGGTCCATCACAAAGGAGAAAACTGAAAAGAAGGTTATTTGATTAGTTGCAAACAGAAATTCAGCTACACTCGCTGTATGAAAAGAGAGGAAAAAGTCGTACATAATTTTTTATTTACTTATCTACTGAGGAAGTCAAAAGTGATTAAACCATTACATGCAACACATTCTTTGATCATATACTTTTTCTGATTGTCACAGGAAACTCATTAAATGAACTTTATGAGGCATTATTCTACAAGTATTTGTATTTTTCACTATTTTGTGGAGTAGTACTGCATCTTTTTGACATTCTGCTAAAAATATAAAACTTTAAATAGCATAAATAAGTTTTTTTTTTCATGTTAAAATATCAGTTTGAAATGTGGACGACTGTCATCTCATGTGACAACTGTATGTGACTTTACAGCAATATGTAATACATCAACACTGATAGTACTGATTCACAAAGCTACAGTGGACATCAGAGGCAACTAACAGACTCGAAAGAGTAATGACTGAAGAAAAATTGAGAAAACTACTAATCAAGAGATTAAAATAGGTTAAATCTTAGACAGTCCTGTGTAAGAAATTTAACTTCCACACCTACAGAGAGACCCCACTGTGTGCCACTAACATGTTTCAAATGTTCACCAACAGCTATTGGAAGAAAAAAAGATCTCCTTGCACCTTGACCACATCTATGTGATCCCTCGCCCACATGACCACATGTACCTGTTATCTGGGCCACATGACCACACGTACCTGTTATCTGGGCCACATGAGGTTTAATTGTGGGCTACAAATATGGGATGCAAGAGCCAACATTCAAACTCCCAGGGTGATGTTAATGCAGAAATAAGAGAAGCTGTCACTTCTTGACTGCCCTCTAAGGGCTGGCTCCAAAAGCAACTCAATTTCCACTGACTCCCATGTTAAAATGTCCAACTTCATAGCAGAAATAAATGTATTTACACCCTTGTTCAAAAAAATAAAATAAATATTGCTCACTGAAGCTTGACTTCACATAAATAGCATTATCTTTTTTTTTTTTTTTTTTTTTGCACCACATCAGTTAAAATGATATCAAGCAACAACTGTATATACAATTAGGAATATGGTCCTTTGATTGGCAGTGCAACATAGGCAATGGCTAGCTGTTATTACTTTTGCTACTTAGTGCTTAGGGTCACATGTAAGGGACTGTAGGACCCAAATGCAACAAGCAGGAGGCTGGAGTTTCCAAGAATAACACATTGAATTCAACCAAAAACACTGCAAAAAGCAGGAAACTTACCAACCTGGCACATCAAATGCAAATAACTACAAACTGAACGAATAAAACAGAAGCAGGGCAGGAAAAATATGGGCAAGAAGAGAACAAGGGAAAGACGTGACAATATATAAACAGAGGCCCTCTCTGGAGCTGACAAGACACAGGTGCAAAAGATCAGGACAGACTGGGCAAGGGAAGTAAAACAATTAAATGCAAACTAAAGTCAGACTTTCAAAATAAAACACAAACCACTTAAAATCAAAACCCAAACTTTAACATCTCCCCCCCTCCTGAGAGTGAACTGTAACACCTTGAAGGGTTTCGTCACGGGTCACAGCTCTACAGTAACCATTTTCTACCTTGTTTTCTATTATTAAACCAGAAACCCTTAAAGCAGTTTGAATTTAAAATAAAAAGACAAAAACAAATGCTGAAGCTATGAAACCACAGTGAGATATGGTTTCAGTGATTTTACATTTGCCCTAAACTTTCTATCCTCTCAATCTTTGCTTCAAATGGGTTGCTTTCAATATTCTCCCTCTGATGTGCTAAAGTCACATACTTGGTCCCATACTTTCCAGAGTACTTTCCATCTTCTGCAGGGAAGGTCAGACCCAGTTGCTTTCAACAGCGTATTTGTATTCATCACCTTCCCATTCACACCAAACAAGCAAACGGGCAGCCCGCAGTGTCATCTCTCTGCAGGTACACCACACATAACCCCGCTGCCTTTTTTACTCCTACACTAACATTTGATGATGTGCATATTTTTGTGACATTTGTATTCTGAACCTGTCCAGATTGATGAGATTTTCCCACAAATGTGAGAGGTTTTTTGTCTCCCCAGGAGAGCAAGTTTGAGGCTTGTCAGTTGTGGTCTTGGTTTGTTATTGTTGTTTAAATTTTGGGGGAAAAAATAAATCAATAAATGCAACTGAGCATAAAAAGGGAAGATGCCTTCAAGGAGCTCAACAATTGTGGACAAGACTAAATATACAGAGAGGGGGAGGAGGCAGGGAAGTAGACAGATGGAGGGGTGGAGGGAAGAGGGGAGGAAGTGAGAAAAGGAGGGAGGATGAGAACTTTGGCTAAGGAGAGAGATGTGAGTCAAGAAGGTTCAGCATGGCCAGACTTCATACTGTAGGCGCAAGGACAGTATCTCCTTCATAAAAGCACACCCAGAATCCTTCCCTTCTCAGTATATAATGCTCAAATTAATTCAGCACCTCCTACAGTAACTCACACCCCATAGCTGCAGCTTGTTTATAGTTTTAATCATCAGCAACTTTCAATGATTAAAAAGAGATGATGAAATAAATGCAAGATATGAGTTGTTTTTCCCCCTCCACACATTTCTGCGTGGGGAGAAGTGGTACAATTTAATTTTCCTCAATTTACAACAAAACGATAGCATTTCAGTTTAAAAAAATAGCTGACTGAAAAGGAAAACCTTTAAGTCTTAAAGAAATAAAGAAAGGAAAACACCCTTCTAAAATAAGTCATTCAGTAGTAAAGGCACAAGAAAGTAAAGGAGGAGAAGACATTTATTTACAGTATTTCGTACTAAGTGACTGAAAGTTTTCACTATGTAAGGACTCAAGAAACAGCTGAGAAGTTGAGGGAAAATCCTTTTTTGTTTTACCGTTGAGTCTGCTGATTCCCATTGTTCTACCAATATTTCTTTGTTCTGGTTTCCTGTGTCTTAAACTGTTCCATCATACTTAATGTATCAGTTTCTTTCTTCTTTTGGACCATGTCCAAGTGAAGTATTTCATCCAGCAGGACACCAGCTTTGTCTCGAGTGTTTGGAAGGCATAGTCGTCTATCAGGTACTCAGGGACACCAGCTGGTGAGAGGATACAGCATGCAGTGGACAGTCTTAAACCTGCAGAAACATATCATTGTGTTATAACTCAGAGGCCACTGTTACTCAAATCTGGAGGACTTTATTCAAAATACAGCAATAGGGTATTCCTTTTTTTCTTTCTTTCTCTCTTTCTTCCTTGCTACTCTGAAGTAATATCACTTCTGACCACATGGGGGGAAAGCTAGCGGAAAGAGATGGGTTTTTAACAGTCTTGTACTTAATTTCTCCTGGTAAACACCCTTTCTTTTATGTCTTTTCTTCTCCATTTCATCCCAGGAAAACATTCCACGTCACAAAAATCAAACAAATAATAAGCCATTCTCTTGCTCGCTCTTGATTTTGCTACTGTCTCACCATCAAAGTACTATAACCATGGCAACTAATTGTGTGTCCTTTTAACATGGTTGACAAAATATAGCTTGGAGTCAGAACATAATGTAACTTGACAGTCTCTGTATTATCCAATCATCCCTCACAGTGATGATGATAACGATAAAAAGTAAAGAATAAGCGTCACTGCTAGCCACTATGTGGTTCTTCTGTAGTCTCAGAGTACACATCTGAGTAAAATATCTTAGTTTGGATTAGGAAAATGCTGTGGTCTGTTTTAAAGTTTTAACATTTTTCTTTTTAAAAAACAGACCACATGCAGCTTGCTGGATGATGTTGCTGAGTTACACATTTTTTACTACGCTTACTTGATGTGTTGAAAATTGAAGTGGACTCTTGGAATGATTTTTAATGTCAAGGGCAATATGTCCTGACAAAGCAGCAGAAAATGATGCTATCAAAGTGGAAAAAAGCTGATTTTACACAACCACAGCATGCTTAGCATGCATTACACTGTTATGCAGATTGACATGTTGTTGTGAGAAGACTCCGACTTTGGACACACTTTGACATTATGGCTCATCCAAATGCATTATTCAGTCTCACACTAAATATTATGTGTATTTACTCATTTTTACCCACTGTTGATTTGGTTACATCAGTTTTCTTTCATCCTTTTTTCTGATTGTAGACATTGAAGTCAAAAATGAAATTTCAGAAGAGCAGCTTTGATTTTAAATGACATAAGGTTTTATTTATTTCATTTCACAAAACACTTCACAAGTGTTCATGATTTTGCCTTTGTAGACCACCACAGTGGGTTTGAAACCAAACAATCACAATTTGATCAAAGTGTAGATTTTTCAGCTTTCCTCTCTGCTCACATTCATGTCAACTTAAGCAAGTAGTTTAAGTGCCTGAATCTAACCAAAGTTGTGAAGCTTAAAGCTATGAAAACAGACTGAAACTAAAAGCAAACAGTGAATGAAAGAAAATAAGTGAAAAAAACAAGATTAATGGAAAGGATTGCATTTCTGAAGTGGCTTCAGTGTTAGACAAAGAAATACTACACAGTGTTGTGTATTTCTTTCCTCCAGCTTGTTAATGAGAAGATAAATTTAGCTGTGACTTTGTCCCATCTTCTACCAATTGTCAACAGCAACTATAAAAAAAAAGAAAGCTGGAGAAGCTAAATACTCCATGAGAAGCTCCTCATGAAGATGCCGTTTATGTATATCATGACCATAAAACATAAGACTTTTTACTTTTCTTTCTTTCCTCAAGCAAGGAGGTACTATTTTTGTTCATATTTGCATTCTGGCATAATTCCACATGCAGACAGACACTTGACCTCCGCGTGTAAAGCCCCGCCAATGCAGAGCACAACTTTGCACGAAAGGAGGGGAACAAATGGAGACCTCTCTGTGGAGCGCTTGTGCTGATATGTTTAAACAGCTAAGGACGAGGATGGCTACGAGAGACAATCTGTAGTTCCATTGTGTTACATCAAATTGCTTTTATCTCTGAGAGGAGAGAACAAAAATTGAAGCCACATCTTCACATCAGATTATGTCAAGAGTAAAAGTGAGTTTGGAAAGAAAATTCCCACAGTAAACAAGCATGTAACTAGAACATGCTTAATCAATAAGAAAAAAAAACACTTTGAACCTATTAAAGTTTTTTTTTCATTTTATGTTTTTATTGGTTCTCTAGTTTAGTTTACTGCATTTTCACCATGTTTCTCCAAACCTTTGGTCTCCAGTAAGATATAAACAACTCCTGCTGTGACTACCTCCACACTTAACATTTCCCAGCAGGCATGCATCATGGACAGCAGTGTGGCAAAAATCAATCAGCAAAAATGGAAAAAAGTGACAGTATCGTCGGCGAGATGTCACCAATCACAGTTCTGATTGCTTTCATTCTAAACTGTTTGCATCGAACCTGAATCAAACCTCCCACTTCAATATCATCTCCTAAATATGACATTTTCTGTCACTGACCCAAATGACACATGCAGGATGGCATCTGTTGCGCATGTATCCCAATTTAGAGAGCTGTTGTGTTCACATCAAATTCTGACAAAAAACACTTGTTCTTATGACTATGAAACATCAAATTAGATCTTTACTTAATCAGAATTGAAAAATGTGGCTAGGACATGGATAAGGTCACACGTGTGGCCTTTGGCTTTCCCTTTACAGTCTGTGAGTATAATGAACTGGGTGAGTGGGAGGGATATAAATTAACAATAAAATGGTCCAGAAAGTTGGTCCAGGACATTCCATTTCCTAAATAAAGCATTTTCGGGGACTCTCGACCTTTGAAGATTTTTTTACTGCAAGACATTAAATTACCTAATGGGCCATTAAAACAAATTTTCTAAATTAGTGATAGCCTTTTAATTCGTATAAAGTCCCCACCTCACTGCACAAAGGCTGTATGGAGTGTGTATCTCTAGTTTAGACATCACTGATCAAATAAAATTCTTATCAACCAATTTGCTGGAGAATGCTACACACATGGGACATGATTCTGGCTAGTACTTAGAGGACAGCAGAGGAAAAAAAATACACCTTCATGGTATTGAATAATAAATGGATTTCAAAAGACATTAAGTGTACATACCTCCTCTATTTTATCACTCCAATTATCCAGCAGTCCAGCAGGAAAAGTCTAGTGCTCTCTATGGAGCATCTGCCCTTGAACCCCACAAACAGCTCTGGCCTTTGGGGCAGTTTTTACAAGTTTCACATTCATCACACTGAGGTTTATTGGAACCAAAAAGTACTTTTCCTTACAGTTACTTGAAAAGGAAACTGGTGAAATTATTTCTCAGAGAATTTAAATCCTCACTATATGACTCTTTTTTTTTTTAAACTGAAATTGTATTATTTTGCTCTGAAAAACTTTAGAAGTCTAGAATGTGCTTGTTTTATTGCCAGGCCAATCGTTTTGTCAACAGGTAATCAATCAGCCTTGCTGCTGGGAATCTCAGCTGTACATGTTTCCTACCCATCCCATCGGCAAGGACACTGTAGCGTACTATTTAGGTACCTATTACAGGAGCACGAGAATCTAAAGTAGAAGTCTTGGAAGATAAATTGGGTGATCCTGGAAGCTGGTATTAGTTTGTCTCCTACATGGGTGTATCTTTGGTTTGGAAAGTAGGGAAGACATAACAAATAGTAGAGTTCTCTTGCAGACAAAAAAAAAAGTGACTAGATTTCCTGTGTTTCTAAACATATTGGGACTGTAGTGACACAAAATCAATAAAATAAATAAGCCAGAAACATTCATGTATTCTGCCAGACAGCATGGTTCTAAAATATTTATGAGAAAAAGTTGTCCTACATTCTGCGTAATTAAATGGAAGGGCAATTGACCTGGAATTGAAAGGATAATTTTATGAAATTAGAAATTTTCCCCTTTTATTTGCATTTTGTGTGTGATCAGAGTTAAAATAATGTGTCAGTTCCACTGTTTTTTCCATTTATTTATATGGGTTTGTGAATGAAAGGGTTAATGTAACTTTGTGCTTCTGCTTGTTCTTGCCTCAGACTCTGTGTCTCATCTGTCTCCTGATATTAAAGAAACACAAAGTATAAATGTTGAAGGTAAAGCAGCAGCCATTGACCATGTTTGAAACATTGTTAGACATTTTTTTCTTTTATTCAACTTCATATTTTCATCAATCCTGTGTTAATTTCATATGTTAACTTCTTACTTTTAATATAAAGAGATCAAAATCACCTTTCTACTGCAGATCTCAAACCTGCATATGTGAGTTTCTCCTCCTGCTCCCTGTATCTCCATTGTTTGTATTTACCAGGATAGAATTCATTCAGAATCCTGCGTCAACCTATTTACATCAAGCAGAACTGTGTTTAAGTGTACTGTTGGAGGCGAGTTATTGACAGTAGTTATTGGCTAGGTCGACATCCCACCTCATGTCGTGGTTGATGTAAAAAGGACAGGTGACACGCCAAATTGTGGTTATAAACATGGGGTTTACGGCAATGTAAAAGGGGCTATTGTTAATACAGAGGTTTTTCTTTCCAGTATCACCTTTTTTATGCACTGATAGTAAAGGTTTATTGCAATATTTTGGGTGTTTTGTTGTTGTTGTTTCATTATCATTGTATGGGTAAAACAATGAATAATGTGACATAACTGAAATGAAATGGATAATAACAAACAGGATTTTTTTTTTTTGGAGTGTAAATAAATGATTAGACTAGATTTAACTGAACTTTTTGTCCTTCTCTTTCAAATGCCCTGAGATAACATTTGTTATGAATTTGGAACTATCCAAATAAGCTAACTTGAACTTGATTTAATTGAAACTAATGAGAAAAAGTACAGCAAAATATCAGACATGATTCTCACCTTGGGCTGAATGGTGTAAAATGTTTTTTAAAGTTTTATGATATGTGGCCTCTGACAAACTTAAAGACTTACAGAGAGCTGTTTAAGTGGAGATAAACTTTGTCCCACTGATATGGGAGTGAAAGTGAGAATGCATTTTTCTATGGTTCATTGAGTTATTTTAAACTTAAAAAAAATAACAAGATGCAGGAGTTGTTTAAATTTATCCACAGCTAAAGTAAGGCAAGGCTTTGCAGTCCATTTGCAGCCTATTTATTTCTTAGCATTTGTAACAACACACCAACTGCTTGAACAACAGAGAAATATTATAATAAAGAATTGACAGGCGTTTAAACAGTTACAGAAATAGCTTGAGCTCCTTTTCACATGAAGAAGCAAGTATAAAAATACATCTCTTATCTGCTGCAGTTTGCACCTATGCAATTATATAGCTGTTGCCTGGAGCTTCAGTAGATGCCAGTTTCATTAAATGAACTTACTGTATATAAGATGAAAACTGTGCTCGAATCTCCTAATTTATAAATTGGTTTGAGACAGGAACAAACCTGGAGGGGTCCTCCTCCTTTGAGAAGCTGCCTTTCACCTCAATGCTGTTCAATTTGTTCTCAAACATCCCATAACTCAGTGTCACCTGCAGACAACACACACAAGCACACACAACTGTAACAAGAGGTGCAGCTAAGTGGATGCCTGTGTATGTATTGCGAGTGTGTGTGTGTTGGTTAGGGGAGGCGTATATATGTGATAATACCTGCTGTGGTATGCTTCTTTGGTTTATGAGTAGCAGATTTTCCAGGTGGGAGTGGAATAAAGGACAGTGGACCATAGAGATTCCCAGTTTTTTTTCCACAATGAATCCCACAGTACAGTCGTCGGGAAGACGGATCTTTGCTGATGTCCGCTCGAATTGGGAGCCGCTGAAACACAGGTCCACATACAAAACTTATAACTGTTGTTTTCCCTCTCTGTTTCTCCCTCATCTGAATAGCTCACATCACTGCTCTGTTTTGTTTGAGGTTGTCCGACATGCTCAAATATTGTGACCACCCATCCTTTTCTTGTGGTTTGTTTTGGGGAAGCAGATATCTGAATAACTCTCTTTCTCTCTCCAGCCACCTCACTCCTCAGGAGTAAAGTGAGGCATTTCCAGTCAGATGAGAGATATAATCTCTCCAGGAGTCCAGGGTCTTCCCTGAGACCTCCTTCTAAGAGAAAATGTATGGAAGCATACAAACCATCTTAACTGGCTCCTTTGGCTGTGGAGGACAAACCTCTCTATTAACAACATGATTCTTTTGGTCATGGGCAATAGTGAGGCTTGGACTGTACCATAGATGGACTGGTAAACAACAATGCCCTAGTCCGCCTGTAATCTCCCTCCCTATTTTGCCCTCACTCGTGAACAAAACCCCAAGACATTTAAACTCCTTCACTTGAGGTAACAGCTTTTGTGACCTTTGAAATACATTCTTTCGAGAGGAAAATTATCCAAAGAAAGATTTAAAACTGCCCATTTTTTATCCTACAGGGACATAACTGGGGAGGTTTCATGTTTCATGTTGCAGTCCATTAACTACTTATCAGGTGGATTTTAATGCTGACCTTTTTGAAAGAATACCATAAATTTCTAAACTGATTCCCTGCAGTGTATCCTTGCTGAGAGCTGAAATTTACCTTAGACTGATCTTTCTCTCAAAATTTAGTAAGATTTATTTTTTTCATTAAAGTCCTGCTGATTAAAGCAGTTTTAAGAGGCAGTTTTCTCTGCTTATACTTTGTGGAGTGGAGTGCTTGCTAGAAACTAACATTTAAAGACAGGTTGTGAATTTCAAATTTTTTTCTTAAATAAGCTCTGTTAATGTTTTTTTTGTTTGTTTGTTTGCTTGTTTTTTTGTAAGACAAAAAAAAAAATTCTCTACAGTGCTTTTGGGGGCTTTTGGAACTCAAATCTCAGCCATAACTGTATCTCCAAGCAACCATTATGTAAGGTCTAAGAATAAATTATAAAATCTTGAGTGTGATAAATTACCTGCTATATTTCAAGCAAGCTTCAAGTCAATTTCCTAGGCTGGAGCTAAAAAGAAGTAGGTGCCTGGGGGATAGGAACTCAATCTAAATACTCTCCACTTAATTAAGTGAGGAAACTTTTGAATCTGTACCCTAAAAGCAAAGCAATAAAACCTGCAAAAACTGATTTAACTGTGTTTGATATCAGCAGGTTAGATCTTCCTTTAACGGTCACGAGGATGTTTGGTTCCTGTGACAACAAATCACATTTACATACACAGTTATGTAAATTTGTCCTTACCTTGCCCACGGGGTCATCTTTTCTGCCAGCCGCTGGCTCAAACAGAAACCTGCTCCTCCTGTAGCGAACCAGAACCGCACTTCTCTCTGATGAACGACAAGCACACGCAGTTTTCAAAAGATGTAAGACATGAAAACAAAGAGATATGCATGAAGGACTGTGTTGTGTGGATCCAGTGGTGATCCTCAAGGGCCCCAACAAATAGGACAAAGTGAGAAAAAGGAACTGCACTGCATGGGCCAGCCAGTGAAGAATAAAATCGTCCCCTTGCTGGTAACCTGCTGTGGCTGTCAGATTTTGCTTAGCAGCATCTGTAGATTAGAAAAGCACTAAAGAAGGCAACTGAAGGTACAACTCTATCTCTAAAATGTCAAACATAAATTTACAAAATGCTCTCTTTAGTCTTTAAGGCTTCGATGTTTCTAAAATGATTCTCTCTAAAAGCCCTTCTATGCTTAAAAAACGCTGAATTGATTAGTTTATATTCTCACATAAAGAGGAAAAAGTCACTTTGTCTTTCAAATTGTCTGTCCTTCAAATAAAAAGCATTTTACCTGCATCCCTTTAAAGGGTTTGCTTTTAATGTGTCCAATCTGTTTACAAGTCACGTTTTCAGCTCTTGCACACATGGGAAACGCACCACCGTCAACAAAAATGGAGCGACGCGCGCATACACTTACCATCTCCATATGGGAGTGAAGAACAAAGCATTAAAACATAAAACTAAATCTGTATACTCAGAAACATAAAACCAGTCAAACACACACTAGAGTGTTACAGATATTGAGCAAAACGGTACTTTGTCTGTCTCTCTCTCACCTTCTCTCTCTGTCAGACATACATGCACAATGTCTGTGATTTATCCGGAGAAGTGCGGGAGAAAAAGGCTGCCTGCGTTGCCGACTGAAGTGTTACGGGTTTCTATTCACTGCTCGGCTCTTTCCCAACCAGCTCATTATGAGAACTGTGTCTCTATCTGCTATTTCTGTCCCATTTCTCAAGCTTCTTGTCCCCCCTCTCTCTGTAAACTATTTGATATCTTACAAAGGTAAATGAGGTGTGCTTGTGCATGAGATAAAGAGTTTAACATTGCACAAACTACAGAGCAGCATGTGCCATTTTTTTCCCGTACCTTCCTGTTTACTTAGTGAATACTTCTCGTCTTGATTTATTTCCTTTCCTTCATCCTTCTCAGAGTCTATATTGCTTTTTTCATTCTATCTGTTGTTCTTACTCCGTTCTGTTTTACCTGCTTTACCTCAGCAGTTGTCAGATTTGTTTTGTGTTGCTGTAATTACACTTCTTTTCCTTTTATTAAATATTTCATTCACTCCTTTTCTACTCTTTGTCTTTTCTCATTCAGTCACCCTTTTCTGTCTATTACGTTT
>JAOWBL010023428.1:0-32738 GCA_028564865.1 Zenarchopterus dispar
TATATAGGTTGTATATGTATGTATACATACATTTAATTCTGCTGCATTTTTGTACCATTCATGGTGAATGGTACAGAAAGTCTAAAGATTAAGTTTGCAGAGCTCACAGTGCAACTAAAGTCTGCCTTTGCAACTTTTGAGGTAAGTGCAGATGCACCTGAGTCCTCTGCAACATAAATCATCCCAGAAATTAAATGTTTCTCATCTCAGACTGAGGATGCTGCTTTTGAATATGCCTCTGAACAAAAGGAGCTCTCAAATATTCAAATAGATGTCCAAGATGAATTCCCTAAATCAGAGACTTTCATTCCAAATGGGAACCACATGGATGCAGAAAAACTGGTTCAACAAAGAGAAGCTTCAGAACCTGAGGGGATCTCTGAACATGAAGCAGAGCAATCATCACCAGTGGAGTCTGAACACAGACATGACATGATGTTGGAGCTCACTGCAGATATTAACCAGTGTGAACTTAGCAAAGCTGGAGTGTCAAAACCACAAGAGGTCTCCGAGCTGGCGTTTCAGAACAAAAACCAAAGAAGCATAGATGCAGAAAGAAGAAGAAATCAGAACACACTGAGGATTCGAATCAGGTCAATGAACAACTCCCTCAGCTTGAAGATGGTGTAATAACAGCAGACTTGATGATTTCAGAAGAATTGGCTCCAAAAGAACAAGAGGATTTCTCTGACCTGGAGGGTACAAATGAAGGATTAGACTTCAAACCAGAAGAAGTCTCTGGAAAAAAAACAAAGCAAAAACCACTGATGAAGCCTGGACACCAAAATGACAAGATGTTAGAACTTACTGACAATACAAGTCAGTGTGAGGTCCGTGATAACTTGGCTGCAGAAGTGGGAGACTCAGAGCCAGAAGAGTTGTCCAATCTGGTACCAACCCCCAAAGCAGAATCAGTCTCCAAACAGAAAAATTTACCTACAAGTTAAGGCTTTACTTGTAGTAAGAAGACAGTATTTTAATATTTGACTATATTAATGACATTTATGTTATTAATATATTACAGTTATATATTTATATAACTGTCCATAACTTCTATGGAGCAGTAGCCATGAATCCCTTCCTCTTGTTTTATCTAGGGACAGTAGTATACCTAATATCCTTCAGTTGATTTAGTGTTGACTTAGCTGTCAGACATGATTTTTTTTTCTTTTGCTGGGCAAAAAAGTAAAAAAAAAGTCCAAATGATCTGTACTCTTCTCCAGTATTGAAATGCAAAGAAAAAAGAAAATGAAAAAAAAAAAATCAAAACTTTTTTGCCAACTCATGTTTTTGTTACAGATTTTTTATGTCTGTTACAGTGGACACCTGTTCTTAATGGACATAAAATGTAAGAAAGTCGTTGAAAGGAATCCCTCTGTTTCTGTTACAGTACCCATAATTCAAAAGTCATGCAAATGGTTTTGAAAAGGGACATATTGATGAACAGCAGCTATATTAAAAAAAAGAGAAAATAGCAGAATGATGAGGAAAATTCTGAAAAAGTCAGGAGTTTTAAACATTGTTTTTATGAGCGTTTTAGAGTTAGCATGTATGTCTTTGCACATGAGTAAGTATATGTATGTGTTCAGCATACTGTCTGTCTGTACATTTTGCTGTTGTGTTTATGTGTACTTCATATTTTTTTCAATTTTTATTTCTGTTTGGACAAAATACCTCCGTGTAAGTACATTTTAACCATGACGGGAGTCCAGTATCTGAGTAGGTCTGAAATGGCACTCCAAACTAAAAGACTTGGCAATATGGCTCGAATTAGTGAATTATTTAATTAGCTTTTGCATACAAAAGGGTCAAAATGTACATCTCAAGTTTCAATGCAGGAGTGACAGAGTCACCAGTACAGCAGTTTTACCAAGCAGAGCTGGGAGCTGTTTAGACAAAATAACATGCAGTTCTCAAAACAACATCTTTGCAGCTGTGTAAGACAGTTAAACTCAAACCGCACTGACGCAATACTGGGCTGAACAACTTATAGTGAACTCATAGTGAACTCACAGAGTGACTGAAACTTTTCCATCACTGTTTCTTCAAAGACTTGTATTAGAGGAAGAGTCTCCTGTAGTGGTCTGTGTTGCAGCAGACCTGAGGAAGCCTCTGACTGAAGACACTTTGTTGCTGAATCACTGTGTTGTGAAGAGGATGCTCAGTGTTGTCCTCGCTCGTCTTCATTTTATGAAGTATCCTCCCTCGTACCACAAGCTCCAGAGGCATTTCATTTTTATTGACAGTGAGCTTCCTTGATGCAGTTTCTATGTGGCACAAAGTGCAGATGAACATTGCATTTGTGCTTTTTTTTCTTTTTATAACTTGTGTTTTCAGTCAGAGCTTTTTCAGATCCATGTTAACACAGGCTACTGCGGGAGATCCTTCCTGCACCCCCAATCTATGACTGTTTACAGTGATTCTTTGAACAGACTTAAATCATTACTGCAATTAATTTACCTTTGGGGATACATAACATATTTCTGAATTTATTTGAATTTTTGCCTATGCATTGTGGTCTGTTGCATCTAGTGGTCTCTTTCATTTCATCATAGTTTGACATGTGGTCCATCATGTTGAACTGGGCTTCAGGTAGGATGTCCCGATCCTCTTCTCTGGAATCAGGGACTATCTCCGGAGACATGCTGAGATTTTCTTGTTTGGTTGCCACTGGTTTTTAAACTTTCACCAAGCATGGAGGAGATCCAAGACATCTTTCCAAAACATTGTCCATTAATTCTGACATGGATACTGCATTACAGAGTACTGTTTGTTATTTTATTTTTATGTTGTTTTTGTATACTATAATTTAAATTTTACTGTTGGTAAGACCTGTTGATAAGAGCAATGTTATTTGCAATTTTTGCAACAAAGACAGCCATTTGGAGTAACTCCACTCTTAAGTATCACCACAGTGCAAAACACGTAGCATTTAGCTCAGTAGTCAACTCGGTAACTGACGCTACCATTAGCAACCAGTCCCGCAAAGCCTCATCAGAAGGCGTTCAGATGCCAGACAAGTAAGTCCACTGGTGACAGACTCACCAACTCAGTTTCAAAAAGGATTGCAAGAGACTTCAGACTAATTCCGGTGATGGAGGTGATGCAGATTGCATCCTCTGACCCAACTTAAAAACTGTCATGTAGAATCACTGTTATGTCAAAAATCCAGCAGTTATACAACATAGAGAAAACTGCTGAAGCTGATGTGATGGTAAGTATTGCTTTGACAGGTGATCACTGGACATTGGTGAGTAATCATATTTACATTGGCGTGATTGCACATTTCATTGACAGTTAAAGTCATTTGCTTTAACTGATGCTTGAGCTGAACAATATCTGTCTGTGGCAGAAGACTGGAAATATCAACATACACTGTGCTCTGAACGTGGAGGCTGCTGCAAGATGGCGTCTGCATGTGCACCTAGTTCAGAGAACAGTTACTGCATTAGCAACAGTGGGTCAGAAGACTCGGTGACAAAGTGTCGGTTTTAAACTCAGTCCTGCTAATACGAAGGGACTACACCAGCAGCAAGCTGAGCTTGGGATACCAAGAGACCAACTAATACAGGGTGGAATCATCACTCATCACATGACCTCTCACACCCACAGCAACAAGGAGACTGTGTTGGTTACTTTGTTCTGGCAAAAGCACAAGTTAGTCCTGCTGACAACATCTGAATGGGACAAACTGCAGTGGTTGGAGACCGTTCCTGAATCTTGCAGGTGAAAACATCCACACAGCAATACATTTATTACAGACGTTAGAGCTAGATTATCTTTTATTTTCCAGTTTTTTGTTTGTTTGTTTTTTGCAACACTATATGAATTTGCCATAAAATTAGGTTAGGGTTGAACAATTCATTGAAATATTATCAAAATAAGACTTACATTAAATGCAGCAATCCAACTTTAAGGAGCTTACATAAAGAGTTGTGTTATACTTTAAATCCTGGTAATCTTTCTACCTGAATACAGCAAATTTGTGTGCTCCTTTTTACCATCCACTGCAGATATGTGTGAGCATCTGAGGGGTGAGACCTATGTCTCATGCTCTGTGGTTTTACCTGCTCTTTCCCTGTCCCTCACCGTGGAGGTTTTGGAGGAGGACCCAGCCTGTGTGGGCACATTCAAGACCGTGTCTTCAAAAGGGATGACAAGCCCACATCAACACTGGATGGATGAATATTGCTTCAGCCCCCGACCTCTGTTTTTAAACACTTAAAGTATCTTCTAAGACGAGAGAGCAAAGAGGTGTGGAGCATGCTGGACTCTGTGCTGGTTTGAGCAAACCAACACAGTTACTTCAGAGACCTCAGAGAAACCAGTAAAGGAAAAAAAAAAAGGACTTTTCTACTTTTTGCTTCAGACTCAAACTCAGATAGTGATGACATGGGGCATGTTAGACCATTAAGCCTCTATAAAGCAGAGCCCAGCATCAGCATGGATGAGTTCCCACGGCAGTGGTGGCTTAATTGTGAAGGGGCCCAACCACAGCTCCCTGACCTGGCCGCCACTGTGACTTCAGTCCCTTGTGACTTTTTTTTCACATGCAGGTAACAGTTGAGCTCTGAGAGTATGAACAAGCTAGTTTGTCTCAGTGACTGGCTGAAAGTAAAGCAAGAAAATGAGCTCATGAGTCTGTTACTGTTTAATTGCTCTACATGTTGATAAATGTTGCTACTGTTATTATTTAAGTTGCGCTTCATGTTGATCCAGTATTAGCTCCAGTTCGTGGAGCTGTGTGCTCCAGTCATCTGATTTTAGTTATGGTGAATATATGACTAGCGAACTGGTTTTTCAAATCTGCAGCTAGAGAAGAGTAAAGGTGAAATCTTTGGTAGACAAAACACAAGCACATGGCTGAGGGAAACCACCTTTATGTCAGCTGAAGGGATGAACATGACCATTGCCTTTTTTGTGCCGATGCCCTGAGCAAGAGAGACGGGTTAATCTCTTTGAAACCAAGAGAAATGTCTGCCATGACCACAAAGTGGCTGACAGAGCTCTTCAAGCAGGGTCACTCTCCCTCATCTGTCCTGGACACCTTTAAAATATGACCTGCAGGAGGAAGAGGGGGAAAACTACATTGTAGCAGCAGACCAGTTGATTGCTCCAGACCTGTTTTGTAATTGGTTTTCCCTGACTAAATGACCATGTTTGCCTCATGTTGAATATGTTTTGTATTCATGCATTTAACCAATCTTTGTAGCACCAGTAATATCTACAAACTGTTCCTGGTCAAGTAATTATAATAGTAGCTCACTCAAGCCTACACAATCTGTTTCAAGATACAGTTTACAAAGGAAACTATATGAAAGAAACGTCTTAGACTACTTGCAAAGTGAGAGAATAGTTGTTCAATATAAATATGTGGACAGAGAAAGAAATAAGGAACAATTCACTTAAAATGCATACTTGTGTAAGTCTCTCACTAGTCTGTGGGGTAGTATTGGATCAATGATTTCAAAATCCCTATTTTCTGAGGTGAAGCAGCAACACTTTTGGTAAACTGCACAGAGAAGTCTTAGTTTATGGGCTGCTTTAAAAAAAAGACATGAATTAAGAGCATAACCACATTTCAGAGACCACTACATCACTGCGTAAGGCATATCCTCCCCCGGAAACAAGCATCAGTGGACTGGAGCACTCGGTATAAGGCAGCACATGCTTATTCCTCTGCACTTCCTGTCTCTGGAGGATTGTCTCTGAACATTTTCACCACTCTCAGCTGAGGGAGCTCTGTCACTGCAAATCTGAACGGCATCCTTTCCACAAAAAAAAAAAAAAAAAAAAAAAAAATCTGGTATATTTACTTTTATTATTTTACAAAGTTGCAGGCAACTCATTATTGAAAGTAAATTAGTTAATGAATTCAGCAGATACTTTATTAGCATTTTTTTCTGCCTGACTCGGTTATCTAGTTTGAGGATGTTTTTATTAAGCCTTTTTTCGTTGTTCGGATGCTTCTTTGGTTGAACTTGGATGTGTAGAGATCTTTTTGGAAGTCACATTTGCATTTTAGTTTTTTATTTTTCAGCACCATTGAATATTTCCCTAAGTATAAATTGCATAAGAACAGACTAAATTTAAGACTAATGGGTATTTTCAGTATTTGTTTACCAAAATGCAACTGGCTTTCTAAAACAGTGAAATGTTTTATACAGAACAATTTCCCTTTATTGACTTTCTAAAGGGTAGCTGATGTTATTCTATCCTCTAAGTTTTCACTAGTTTGATACCTTTCTGTGCTTCTGTGTTTTAAAAGTACATTATGAAAGACTGATTTGCTTGACAGTTGGCTATGGCTAGTAGCTAGCTGTCATCTCTTTAGCTACAGCATTTAGCACTATCTTAATTTCTCGGCTGTGAATACAGACCTAACTGTGCATAATCATTCTTATTTGGAAACTAAGAAATTTTGTTGTGCTGTTAATTGTACTAATAGACCAACACAACTGACAGTTAGGCCTGGAAGAGTCAAAGAATGAAACTTAGCTAAGCAGCAGGCAGTAATTAGCTGGGCTAACTGGTCAATGACCTCTAGCTTGTGGGCTGCTTGCCCCACCAACAGCTGGAACAGCTAGCTTCTCCAGTCAAGCTATCCTCCAGGCTGGCCTGCCACTTTTCAGGCTGACTAATTTTGCCTGGACCTCAGTTTGGACTTGGCGCTAATAAAGTCATGAGAAGACAAAGGTCACAGTCACTTAGCTGATTGTCATTGTCCAATCATTGGCCAATGGTGCTCGATAAGTGGTTGATCAGGGCTGTCTGCAATGTCTCGGCTCCGGTACCAGTTTTGTTTACTGTTGTTTTGGTAGCAGCTCCCAAAATGATGATGGATGAAAAACCTCAATTTGAATGAATATAAGGTTAGCATCACAGATTAGCATGAGCTAAGCCAAGTCAAAATAGCTAACTTGTAGTAACTAAGCTTCAGTGGAAGAGTCCCATTTCAGTCATTAGTCCCTTGTTGCAAACTGATAACCCAACAGATGTTGGGTAATCAGTGTATGATAATTGGCTAATAGTAATTAATTATGGGCTGAAGCGTGGAGTTGTAATTAGTATGCCAATAAGCTACGACATACCTTTTGTACACCACTTTAAAGCTCAAGATGGGATAATTAGTCACTGTAATAACCATTTATACCATCGATGTTTTACTTTTATGAACACTATGATTCTAAAATCTTTCTTATTTCACTGAAATAATTGTTAATAAGCGTATAGCCATCCAACCAGGAAATCTCCATAGCCCTAGCACTGATCTCTTTTCAGTTTTTTTGGACACAACTTACAACAACATTTCTCCTCGCAATCAGCATCAGGCGACACAGTAAAAAGGAGGCCTGGTTTCTGCAGGAAGCAGAGAGATTATCCAGCAGAATCATGTTGTCACATTTATAATTAATTGGTGTTAAAGCTTCGGCATGTAACAGTTGACAACCTCTTGTCAGAAATACTTTACAATATTCATAACTATGAGTTTAACTTACGAACTGTTGTGTTTTTGTTGCATTAGATTGAGGAGTTCACGTCCTGTGGTCCCTTTGCCCCAGAAACCTTTCAAAGTTTACCAGCATTAGTCTATCCATTTTCTCCTTCATTACAGTTTTGGTCCACAAGCCTAACATATAACTATCACGCTGTTTATTTTGTGCATTAAAAATACCTCCATGACAAGTATCTCAGTCTGGCATGAATGCCAACCAGCACACCTGCAGTCACGGTGAGTGTTCACTGGCATTTGCCCATTGAGCGGTGTTTAGCCCGGTGTGACTTCAAAAATGTCAAATCTCTGCAGGCTCTAAACACTGCTACATAAAGTACAAACAAATTTGATTACTGATAATTGGTTTTCATGAGGAAGATTTTTTTCTTATGTTGGTATGCTTTTGGTATCTCTTCACTGATTCATGGGTTAAAACAGAGTAAAGGTGCACATATATGCTGGTGTTAGTGAAGCGCTGAGACTGCTTGACAATGACGAGAATCACACCTTCTCCAGCTCTGCCTCGTGGTCTGACATTCTGCTGCTGACAAAGGTTGTCACTGTAATAAATGAGTCTCTACTGGATAACCTTTGATCTTCCTGAATTAGTGATAAGGCTTGCAGAGTAAGTACATACCTGCCTGCAGCTGAGAACTCTGCCTCCCACTAGCACTCACCCTGATAACTGGATGCAGCGAAGACCGCGGGAAGAGGGTGAGAACAGAAGGTACCGAATGTGCTGGAGGAAATGGAAGAGAGAGGAGAGCAGGAGGGATGTAGAGACCGGCATCAGCCTAGGTGTGAATATGTGTTGGCATAAAAAATTTGTTATATTTATTCATAACTCAACATTAAACCCTTTTTTTCTTTTTTTTCCTTTCTTTTTTTTTTTAAGCTCTGCTGCAAGCACTACTTAAAAGGCACAAGTATTCTGGTTTGCTCATCATTTTTCTCTTTTTTTTTCCTCTTTTTGCTTTGACCAAATATATTTCAAAGACAGTAGTTAAGAATAAAGGAAAAACAAATATGCATTCTGAGTTTGTTCTATTACCTACAAAAATGTTGTTGATCTTTTGGCCAAACAGTAATAATTTAAAGAATCACCAGAAAGATTAGGTTTCAGAGAAAACAAACAGTGGGATTCCTACTCTGTGATTCTGGGGTATATCCACCAAAGACTGAATAACAGACAGATCACAGGGATTTAAAGCAGCACAAGGGAGATTTTTTTTCAAAATAAAATATTAGTTTCAATTTCATTTAAAGGAACACTGAATTGCTTTTAGAAAGTAATGTCCAGTTTTCAGGATTTCCTGTCCCTACTGCCAACAAAAAACGGCAAAACTAAATTTGAACTGCCACCCTGGTCTCTTGTTACCACTGTGGATCATTTTAAATTGCTTTGACGCTTACTATCAATGATTAAACAAGTTCACAAAGCACTAAATATGAGTGAAGAGGAAATAAAAATGATCACCAGGAACCAGAGTAATTCATGGACAATTTTTCAAAGCAACTTAACCTCTATGTTAACAAGTACATCATTTGTGGTGCAAATTGCAAAATTTCATTTGTGCTGGTTTTAATGAACCACATTAACAGAGTCTAGATTGTTTTAAATAAACCAAACTGCTTAGCTGTGAAATCACGATCAGCATACAAGCAAGACAAAGTCAGTCCAGCTATGATAATCCATTAATCCCAACATTCTTTGGTGAAAAATGTTTAAACTATAAGCAGAATGAAGCCACTGTTGTCGGTCATCTTAAGTTTTCCATAATGCTATGATCAAAACCAGTTCAACAAACATCCACCTAATCCTTTCATTTGGTTTCTCTTTGTGGGTACATATCCTTTATAACTCTGAGGTGCAGCGCTTAACAAAAAAAAAAAAAAAGAATCAGTCCCTCGTGAGTTACACACAATTTGTTGTACTGCAGTAACATTGTGAAAATAGACACAGTCCTTGAACAACCAGGCAAACCCGGCTGAACTTCCACTCTGAAAAATTACATCTGGCATGCTACGACTCACATCAGCCAAATTGTCCCATGCTGTGGCCGGCACAATTGACCCTCCCTCCAAATTCACTCACTTCGCTCACATCATTCCAGCCTCAATCGAGCTTAAGCATAATTGCCTCTTGTACAAATGTGGTCACGTTGCCACATTAAGTATCTGTTTCTTTACTCAAACACACAGTTTTAGAAAAAACACAGTGGAGAACAGAAAAGGAGATACAATGGCAACACTACACTACTGACTTTGTGGCTTTTTATTTGATTTATTTATTAACTATTTTGGCCAGATACAGAAACTTGTTGTTTTCTGAGTATAACTATATAAATTGCTGGTTTATACATGAATCCAGCTTTGGTAAAGAGCATACTCTTTCAAGGCAATGCCTTTTACCAGGAGAACCTGGAATACCATGGGCTTCCTTCATTAAATATATTTATTAAAAATGGCATGCCACATTAGACAGTTCTAGGTACAGTTTTAGTCCTGGGGGTAGGTGTGGCTCAGTGGGTAGAGTTGATGATCAGTGGGTCTACCCACTGCGGTTCAGTGTCCCAGAAATGCCCTTTAGTAGGACACAGGACCCCATGTGAGTTTCTGTGAAAAGGTGAATGAGAAAACAGATTGTAAAGTTCTTTGCAGAAATGTGAAAAGGTTAAAAAAGGTGTTATATAAGTGGACGGCTATTCACCCCATTATGAAGAGAAGAATCTGTGTCATAACTGTAACTGCTAATATTTTCAGTTCCTAAAGATGGGAAAAGTGTCATTAAAAGGAAGATGTCACACAAATGAGTGTGGAGTATGAAAATATTGAGTCCAGTCGTTTTAAAATGATGAAGACACCAGTTTTATAGTCATTACAATGATGTAGTCAATAAAAAAGATGCTCTTTCATACATGGTGACAAATGAATTCTGGAAACTCCATAAAAAATCATAATTTAATTATGGTCAACCTGGAAGATGCTAACTAAAATAGATGCTTAAGTGTGTTCAGGTCCCACAAGCATCTCACAGTGATCCAAACAGACTAACTGCCATCTTCTTTTTAGCCTAACCCTGAACTAAAACACAGCAGACAGAACTTAGAAACCTCCTTTAAATTGAACAGGATGAGAATCAACACAATGGCCGTGACAGGCTGCCTCACTTTCATTCTTCAGACATCAGACTTTCATTCTTCATCCTTCAGAAAGATTTATACAAGTTTAGGACGTGTGGTAGCTTTCAACATCAGGTGTGTTTTAAGACAATGCCGAGGACAAAAGACATCAGCAATGATCTTCAGAAAGCAATTGTTGCTCCACAGCTAACTCGGGAGAATTTTATAAAGTCATTTCCAAGCAATTTGTGTCACGGTAAGCCATGAAAGAACTCAGATTCAGTAATACAGGAGGCAACTGCAAGAAAAAACAAATAACTTTAATAACTTATTGGCTCAAAGAATATTATTGCTGCAGGTCAGGAATTAGCTATTTAATTGAAAAGTTGATAGACCTGCGTTTTCACCAAAAAAAAAAAAAAAATCAATTCCTTCATATTAAGCTGCCCCAAACTCTCTAATGGACCTCCAGCTGATCCAAAATGCTTCAGTGAGAGCTCCGTTGATAATTAGAAGTGGGGGCGTCATCCATCAATCTATTTTCTACGTCAGCTTCAGTCAAATTAAGGGTCACGGTGGTTTTCTGGAGCAGCTGTCATATAGAACAGGCAGGGTCCACCATGGACCGTCACCAGTGTACACTGCAGGGGCACACAGAAAGAGACAAACAGATATAATGAGATTCAATTCAGAATTGCCAGTCGGCATAAAATGCATGTCTTTAGACTGTGGGAGAAATTTGGGCTACAGTACTAAGAGTAAACACATTAGGATGACCAAATTCCACCCAGACGTAGTCTGGCCTGGTTTAAATTTACTTCCTCTTTCCAACAAACAATTAGTCTGGTTCCTCTGGATTTGACTTTGATTTCCAGGAAGAATGTTTGTAGGAGAGGAAGCCATGGACACCAGTAGGTGGGCATACAAACGACCGCAGAAATGAAGGAAATAACATAGGCAGAGCGATAACCAGACTAGCTTCAACATAAAATAACCAAAATGGTTTGGAGTAGAGCAGGAACAACAGTGAATGACCGTTGTTGGTTTTGCAGTAAAAAAAAACTTGTTGAATCAAGGTGTTGGCATTTTGTTTTGAATAGTGGTCCTCCGATGCTCCGACACGAGTCAACAGATCACATTCCTCTAGTTATAGTATGATCCCTTCATTTATTTATGTTAGCATCCACTTTATAATGGTTGAAATATCAATTTATCAACCTTTTTATAAAATACCTGTGGCCTATCTTGCCATCATATCGTTGTCGTGTTTTGTTTGTTGTTGTTTATTTGTACTTTTGCTGCCAGTGCGAGTAAAAAGACAACTAATTCCACTCACACATGGTCCTGTAGTCAGCAAAGGGAAGTGATATTTAGCTAAGGGTTTGGCTAAGTGCAGAATTTCCCATTTATATCCTTATGTCTACAACACACACACATGCGCGCGCGCACACACACACACACACACACACACCACACCTCTGCTGAACTTCAGGGTCCTGTACTGAAATTTATTTTGTCTGCTGAACAACTGAATTCTTTAAATAGACCAAGGTTAGTTTATAATGTTTGTCTTACTGGGAAGAAATAAAGTAAAAAATTTATGAGTAAAAAAAAAAAAAAGAATCTGAAACATAAAAACACAGCCTGCTGCCCAACCATGTCTCATAAGAATAAAGAATAAGAATAAAAACAAAAATTGCTGTACCTTTCAAATCATATTGTAGTACTTTTTCTTTTGAAGGCTTAAAGTGAAAAGACCAAAAGATATTCCAAGTGCATCATTTGGTAAAAAGTGTAAGAAAACCTGAACAGAAAATGATTTATAAAAGAAACAAATTTCACATTTCAAAAATTGTCCTTGACTTTAAAAATTATACAGCTTATGAAACAATGACGAAAAAAGAAAATCTTAAGAACAAGGGCTCCTGTCGTTAGTAGAGCAAACAAGACAGTAATGTGAAAACATTTCAGAAATTTTGATTGTTTTCCCACATTTCTTGCCATGGAAATGTTACATTAGGAAACTATTTAACTAAAAATATAGAGAACTAAACATCACAAAAGCTCTACGAAATTAAGACGTCCCTGTGGTTTTGCAAGACAAATTCTTGGAATATCCATCAGTTCAGGATCACAAAAGACTTCTTACCTTATGTGTTTAAAAGTTAAAAAAAATGTCATCAAGCAGCAGGTTTTAGATATGGTTGTTTGCTTTTGAAGAATCAAGTCAAGTTTTTTGTATATTGAAGAGACAACCAAAAAGCAGTATGTGAAACAGCTATATAAAAAGATCTCCATTCATGGATATTTCAAACAAAAATAAAAGTAAAACTATATTTCACATGCACAGGTGAAATGCAACCAATTAAAAATGGGGGAGAAGAAGGAACCTCTGGATCGTACCGGGGTGAAAGTTACAACGGAAAGCCTGAGTAACACATGGAGACCGGGACACAAACACGGGTGACTTGACAAGTGGCGAGAGGAGCGTGGGTATCAAACAGACAAAGGCTAACGAGGATCAGGGCAGAAAAGACAAGGTCAAAAAAGGTCAGAGGCTAAATACCACTCAAGGAAAACACCTTTTCAAAATAAAAGAACAATCTGCAGCAGCAGATGCCATTATTCAACACGCAAGTTTATTAAAAGAAAGGAAGTTGCACTTCTTTAGTTGAAGCCAAGCCCATGACAGTGATAAATAGTTCATCCTATTGGCTGTCAAGTGTTTCTGAGATACTTTTCCACAGATAGTTTCCCACACAGCTCTATGTAACAAACAATCTGACCCATGAGGGCAGTTGGCTGCCTCGTCAACTTTGACTGCCCCCTCAGTCATTTCAGACGCTTTCTTCTGCACCTTTTTTCGTTCACCCTTTAAAGGAAATGAACACAAATGTGAAATATGTCTTACAGATTCATCTGGCAAACAGTTTAGTACATCAAAAGTAGTAGCTCTATTAGTTTAAGATGTCTCCACTAACCTAAAAACTGTTGCACGTGATCTATGTTTTCAAGAATTCATCGACCCCAAATGACTCAAATTTACACAGATGAAATCACAGGCTAACAGATACTTATTCAGGCTCATTTGTATGTTTGCAGAGGCACAAAGCATCAACACCAGGTTGTTTACTGAGTGAAAAATGTTTCTGTAAATGTCCCGTAGCCACAGATCAGTGCAATGCAGCTGGCTGACATAATGAGCAGCTGCTGACGAAGGCCTCAGGTGACACACACACTCACGCACACATGCACACATACACAAACGCACACACATACACACCCCAGCAGGAGCTAGTAAAGAAAAAACATACACTATTTACATGTTCAGCATCCATGGTGCTGAACATGGGCAGTTCAGCTGAAAACATACGTTTACATTTATTACTGATGTAACTTTAGGAGTCATACAAGATCTTGTCTATGAAGACCCTCAGATATATTGATTTTTTTTTTACTCTCCTTTTTTTTAAGCCAATGCTTTTATACTCTGCTCTTATATTATGCTATAATCAGCAGCTGCCTGCCATTTGCAGTGAGAGTGTACTTGGTTTTTCACGCCCTGCTCCTGTGTTTACCTTAGCGCTTGTTAAGTAATGATAAAGATTTTTTTGTTCTGTTTTATCTGAGGACACATTTACCTGATTTTAAGACCATGTAAGGAAGCTTACATTACTTGCACATTGGATGGCTCGCTTAGATATTTGTGAAGCCATCATTAATGTTGTGCTGTGTTCACTTGTTTACCGTATGCTTCTTCAGTAAGATTCCAGGTGCTAAACTGGCCTACTGCAGTGCAGACCTGTCCCTCCGCTGAAGACATCTGATGCATTATCAGATTTAAAGCAACAGGGAAAAGCCCCCCTGGTCATCAGGATTACCTTTTATTATCTGGTTTGGACTAATAATAATAATCTGGAAACTCACCTCTCTACCTTGCTCCTCCACTACCCTCCTATGCCACTGACCTCAAGAGCAGTAGTTTTAAGTGTTTTTGGAGCCAGCACCCACTTTTATAAATAAATGCTTGTCATATTTACCTTCGCTTGTGTCTCTGTAGAAGGGTCCCAACATCATCCCTTATTTAACATAGATTTCCCTTTTTTTCCTACTAAAACTGTATGCATATGGTGAGTTAGTGTGCAAATTGGCAAAATCCTTTTTTTTAAAACATGCAATTTAATGTTGCAGTAGATATCAATTTTCTTGTGCATATGTGAGAGGTAGGGTGAATGTGTTCTTCACCAGCCCTCTTTATAGCCTTTAGAGTTTATAGTCTTTACAGTTTGATCTAACAAACTTTTATCAGGACTTCAGACTGATTCTGTCAGACAGGATGAAAATCACAGACAGTGAAGTACAAAAAGAAAGACAAAGACAGTAGGCAATGATGGATGTGATGTGTTGCTGATAATGCAGGCGTGTTTCTGACGGTTGTGCAGTCATGTTGGATGTAACTCCCCCAACTCATCCCTGAGCTGAAGCAGTCCAACAGAAATGCATAAAGCAGAGATGTTGACCACCAACAGTAGTTCAGCAACAAATTGTGACCCTAACCAGTACTTCAGTACTGTATAACACTGATAACATGCTCAAAGTAGGTTTGAAGTCTTCAGTAATTTAAAAAATGCAAACTACAGACACGTGGGCAATCTCAACTAATTTTACCTTTAAAATCCTCTTAAAACAACTACATGCACGTTAGAAATTATGTGGTGTTTTTTTCTTTTTTTGAAGAAGACTATACATACATACATACACACACACACACACACACACACACACACATATATATAATATATGTTTTTTAATCACATGAAGGCCAACCATATTATTACCTGTATCTTCTATATTTATTACAATTGATGTGTTATGCCAGTTTTATTTATTTATTTATTTATTTTTTACAGAAATATAATGTTCAATGTAGGGACAACAGCAAGCGGTTTACATTTTTTGGGGCATTTTATACTTTTCTATGTATCATAGCACAAAAAGTGTAATTTATTTGAAATGTTTATAATAAGCCCATGGATGTTTTGGCACCAGAATGTTCCTTTCAGGTCTTCAGGTATGCGTTGATGGATTTGTGTCCAAAGACAAGCCACTTAGAAGTTTTCTTCAAATGCGTACGGTCCCCTGTGTGTATTGGAAACCTTCCTTTTGAAGTTTTTTTGGCCTTTAGTTTGCCCCAGGACAACGTATCTTCCACATGAGCCACCTGTCCAAAGCAGTTAGCTCTGCAGCGTCTACTGTGTCATTTACTCATGCATGTACACATCTGCCTCACTCGCACACAAACGTGCACACAAACACACTCAAACACATTTAGGCATCAAATCAACTGCGGTTGTAGCTCCTAACTGCTGTGTTGCGAGGTGGAAATGATGGAAGCACATTAATCCTGACACCAAATGCCACTGAAAGCTCCTGGAACTTGGCTGCTCACCCAAGCTCTCTCAGATCAAATCCCACTCAGGAGACAAACCTTTAAATGCTGACACAGGATTGGATGTTGGCGCAGCTGGGCTTCTTGTTAAGGGTCATTATAGTGGAACTTATTGCAGAACTGAGCTAAAACCTCCAGAAGGGATCGTGAGCAAAACAATGCCTTAATATTTCTGCGCTGTGATCTTTTAGCCATTTTTGTCACAGAGAAAGTAAAAAAGCTGCTTCTTGAGTCTTTCTTAGACATTACAACATTTCAGCTTTAAAATAATGTTGAAGCTGAAAAAGTATTAACATTGTCTTTATTTCTACACTTTTTAATAGGTTTCGCTCTCACCACCCACAGAGATAAAACTGATCAGCTAGAACTCCTGTGAAAGCTGCTTTGACCAGACTGATAAAATGTACATTTCTCTGTCGGCTTGGGATCATTTGAGTGGTTTTACATCGGTGTGAAGTAATCTAGCTGTTGCTTAAGCAACCAATGCACTGGACTGATTTTAATAACATTTTGTTTTTCAAGGTATCTTCTGTGACGCATGACAATTTTGACAGAGACGTTATTATGTAGATGATGAATTAATGCCCTCAAATTGTTGCTCTCCTCCATCAAGAACCCGTCACCGATGTGTTTTAATAGACAATGGTTAATGGTCTGCTTAGTGAACAAAACTGTTTTGGTGTACGATGAAATACAACCTCAAAAGATAAGCTAACCAGTCATGAGTGACTGAAAGTAGAAGCGTGAAATCACTTGAACGTTTGGTTTGATGGGTCTTAAACTTGGATCTGCAGCACAGAAGCTTTTACTTATATATTTTTAGCTTCACTGACAAATACATCAGATTTATTCAAAGGGTTTAGATTAACTGCTGACCCTTCCTTTTCAAAGCTTCAGCAATTCGCTCTTGCCTGCTGGAATATCAATATCAGGGCCAAGCCCCGAGTGATGGAGAGCAATTCTTGCTGTATTAGTGCTCTGAGTTTATCACAATTTGTAATTTTTTTTCTTGTGCACTTACTTTGGAGGATTGGCCGCAGATTCTCAACAGGATGAAATTTCAGTGTTGTGATCTCTGAACCACTCTGTTATCTCCTAGCTTGTGTCATGGTGCTCCATCCTACTGGCAAATGCACACATCACTACAATATTCCCCCAAGATTGCTGGGAGAAGTTGCTGTTGGAGGACATTTTACATATCTCCTATTCATGGCGATGCTTATGAGTAGGAACCCCAAACCACAACTATACTTTTGTGATTTTTAAAGTCAAGCATAAGTATGCAACGACTTTGAAGCCTTCAACTTGATTTTATGTATTCTTAACGTGTATTTTGAGCTGAGGTTTTTTTTTTCTAATATTCACTCATCCTTTTATGGGAAGAAGATCAGGATTCCTTTGTACTGAAGTGTATTGTTTTTGTTTTGTTTCACTTGTTTGTTTGTTTGCTTGTTCTGTTTTTTTTATCAGTTGCATTTATCTAAAATATTCAGTATATTCATTAGTAGAGACCTTCTGTCCTTGAAACAAAGATGTTATCCCAGATATCTCCATCATGTCCCAGGGGTGCATGTGAGTCTGTGTTTAAACATACAGATCACCCCCCCCACACACACACACCATGTCCCCCCTGACTTTTAGGCTCTTAGTTTTGTAAAACTAAAATATATGAATATAAATAATATTATGAGAAATCTACGCTGTGAACTAATGAGTAAGAAAATACAAAACGGAAGCAGCAGGGGCATTTGCATTATGTCTTTGAAACTATCAAACTGTAACTGTTGAGCTGTGGAAATTTCTTGCTCTCTAGGGAAACCACAATGATATCAAAAACTTGACGGCATTAATATTCCGCAAGGAATATCGTGGGAACTACTTCCTGCATATTAAATGACATCCTTCCGAGTCTCAGTGAAGACATTCATGCAGCAGTGGACCTGTTATCTGTTGTAGCTGCTGTTGACTTGACGTTGTTGTGGTGGGTAATATTCGAGGAGCAGATGTGAAGCTGGTGCTGCTTTGGCTGGAGTATGTTTTTCTGCACCATCACTAAATCCCTGGTGAAACCAAACCAACTAGAGGTCTATTTATCTCCCAGCACTTTCTGTATTTACCACCTGTACTATTCCCACAACACATTCATAAAGCACAGCTGTTATAAACAAACATATATAAACATATTTTCAAAAAAGGGAAAACAATTTCCAAGGGCTGGTAATTGTAAGAAGTCATGGATCATGGTAAACGGTAGATTATCACCTCAAACTGCATCTCATTTTGATGAAAGATTTTTTGTAGTTTTCCTGTTGTTGTGGTTCACTGTTACACCTTTCACAATTTTTGTGAAACACATTTGTGTGTTCTGTTTTGGTTGAACTACCAGATATGGAGGCATGCCATAAAATATTAACCCAAGGGCAACATCTGCTTTTCTGACTTGAAGTCAATGTAAAAATAAGAAAAATTTTAGTCCCCCCATAAGTAAATTAGGGGGTATGCTCCAAAAGCCAGTCAATGTCCATTGACCTTCATGTCAAAATGTAGTCAGTAGAAGAAATAAAGATCTTTACAATCTGGTTCATAAAAGAGTTTCGATCTTCTTAGTTAGGATTCACACTTGTGACAGTTGCTCAGATTAGTCCATTTTTATGTGCCACATCAGATAAAATAATATAAAGCCATACATTTATGCATATTTAGGGGTTCCGCATTTCAATTGACGGCTAAATGTCAGGATTTTAGTTATTTAAACTCATCGCACTGTCTTGACTTCTGAGCTGTGAATATAGTCCTATAAGTTTGTTTATTTTGTTGATAATAAGGCTTGTTGTTCTGTTCACTGTACTAAGAGACCACACTGACTTATTTTAATTTAGCCTGAGAAAGTTTTGGAGGCAAAGCTTAATAAAGCATCGTATTGTTATTGTTGCTTCTGTGTAAAGGCCGCTGGTCGAGGTTAGCCAGAGGACATTTAGCTTTTTGAGCAAACCCAAAATCGGTTCTGGTTCTTGAGACACTTCCAAAGCCAGAACCCTATGTCATTTATTACATCACCAAAGCGGAAGCAGGAAATCTGTAATATGAGCCTGAAATCCTGCAGAACAACAATTCAGTCTGAAGTTTCTTCAGTTTGTTTGTCATTTGTTCTGCTCTACGTGGAACCCCGCTCCCGCCATGTACCCCCACAGGTGGTCACAGGTATCAGTTTGGTCCTGGTTGCCCCATCAAACTTCTCTTGTACCTCAGCTGACGACCAGAGAACTAGGACACCATTTATGTCCTCTTTGCGCCACTCCTGCTTCAGTTTAAATTTCATGGTTCTGTTCTTTGCTGTGGTAACGAAACTAAACTTGCAAAGGTTGGTTAAATATGGTGGTTGCATTGTTTTTGTTGGTTACGATAATTGCACCACAACCCCAAGATGTGGCAGTTCTTGCACTTTGCCCAGCAAGGTTTTGGAGCCAGCATAGCACCAGTTGTCCTGGCACAGAGTCAGTGCTTTGATTGCAGCCCGTGGACTAAAAGCAATAAAACTGGTGCTAAGTCTGATGCTACCACTGGAACCTCTTTGGTGGAAAATGCTACAACTGGGACTGTCAATACCTGTTGCAGCAGCTGATTCTTCTAGTCGAGTGACTTTTACCTCAAATAATTTTCAGGATTTTTTCAAGTTGACTAACATCTGAAATGTATGGTGTTTTTCCTGGGAACTGCAGTAACTTGGCCTGTAAGTAATCTAATGCAGGTAACAGCAACCAGCTGAGCTCAGCAGGCTGAGAGGAGCTCTGCTAATCCTCATTTCAGCAGTGGCACCGCTTGCTTCATGTGTTGTTTTGGTAGTGGCTCTTAATATGAGGATGTTTCATTTGATTTGATCAGAATAAATGTAAAGTAACATTAATTAGCAAGAGACATTTGAATAAGCTTATTTAGCAAAGCTAAAACAACTAAAGTGTGGTGACTGAACAAGGATGTTTTCAGCTACTCTCCAAGGCGCTCTCCAGTACGAGAAAAAAATAGGCCTTAAAATAACTATTCAGAAGCCCTGTGGGTGACCTCAAGGGGGTTTGTCCAGATCTGTGTAACAGTCTGTGGTTTTGATGCACAAGCCACAGTATACAGACTTTAGAAGAAGTCTGATGTAGGTGGTATGAGTCCACCCCACAGTGCTGTTGCTGTCACAGGACATTTGAAAGCATCGTAGAGGTTTGGTGTAGATAGGAGAAATATCTCTTCTATTTTCGGGTTCTCAAGAAGGTTGTTCTTTTTTTTAAACCCAGAATTTGACGTTTTCCGGAGAATAAATTCTGGTGACTCAAACACAAATATAAATATTTAAAGCACTCGCATGTAAATTTCAAGCTTTTGGGTCAAAACTGTCTAATGCCTCTACAATCCACTCAGGGAAGATCTTCTGTACAACTGTCACCGTCATTCATTAATACAGCTTGTAAATGTCCTTCCTCTGATGATGACGATGGTCTGTACTTAATAAACTTTCTTGTTATTACTGACAGATTTTTTTGTTCATTGTATGCAGTTTTTCATTATTAGCTGGTATGGGCCTGTAACACGCAAAGTAGGACTAGGCTGCAGGATATTAGTAAATTCTGAAATAATGTTGTTGGCAGAACTTTGGATGACTTTTATTTTCATGTTGGCCCATGGATCAGTGGATATAGTGTACCCAGCCTACATACACTTGCATGACAAATAGACTTCAAGCAGTTTTTCCATTTAGCCGCTTTTTGTTCAGTTTTTTCAATAACTAAGGGATATTGTTTTTCATTTCAATTTGGAACTATTTGCTATTTATTACTTTTGTTTATGTGGTTATTTGTGTGGTTGCTGCTGGCAGTAAAGTTGTCCCCCCTGGAACAATAATGCAGACCTTGATCCTTTATTTTACATTGTGTGCTTGAAGAGGAACACCGCGGCTTGATTTTTTCTTTTTTTTTCACCCAGAACTCCCACAACAGACGTATTGGTAAAATAAAATGTTTTGTGATTTAATGCTTCAACATTCAAAATACTCCACACTCATTTCCATTTATGAGTGATCAAAATGAGTACTACCTACTGAGTGCACTGGGACGTGGAAATGGGCATCTACTGGTTATATCAATGGGATGAATGACAACTGATTATGTCCAGTTTAGAATACTGAAGAGGGAACTTTTCTCAGCTTTTGAATATATAGTCTATTGTTGCTTTTTGTAAGATCACACTGACCATTACAAGATGCTGGTCTAGATGTAGTCCTGTGAAATATTGATTAAGCATAAGAAAAATGTAACTCTGGAGCCACTGGACAAAAGTTGGCCATTTCTTTTAAACATCTGACTTAACCAACAATGTATTTCACATGAAGTTTCTTTTGTTCCTGCTTGATGCTTCTTCTTGATGATCTATGGCTAAATAGTTTGTCTATCTTACATATTGAAGGTGATGAGGAAACCTACCCATGGGGGTATTCCAGAAAGAAGGTTTAACAGAAGAACACAGAAAAAAAACAAACTCTGAATCAAGGTTTGCTTAACTTGTGTCTGCTGAGTCCTAGCGTTTGGTTTCACATCACCAGTCAATCAATAACAAGGAAAAAGAATATTCAAAATGTAAGGCTGCAGAATTTTAGTGGTTCATCTGAAAAAACCATCATGGTCTACCAAAAAAATCATCATGATACAATAAAATCAATCTTATCACTCTTTCACGGCATAACGCATGGATTATTGGCACCTCCAAATCTATTGATCCTTGAAAAGGGAACTGTGTGACAGTGACCAAGTTACAGCCTTGATGAACGTAGGTTTAAATACTCAACATGACCGGAACAAAACCAACCCCATGACAGGTTAATGTTCAGAGAGTATGTTGCCATAGTGACTAATGTCATTTTCACATTTTTCAAAAAATGCAGGTTTACTACTTGCTTGTTCTTGCAATTTCGAGATGAGCTTTAAATATGGTATCATGATGTGTTCACATGTCCCTGCTGCAAAATATTTTTTAAACATCATATAAAAGAATTGGTTGATTAAGTCCAGCTCCTTTCAGCGCTTGAAGCTGCAAAGTACTATGGTGTCGAACTAAATTGCTTGAAATTGGATAATGTCGTGCTGTTGAGGCTGAACGTTTTAGTGAGAGTGGTTCTCTGGAAACGAACCATGGGCCCATTAAAATTTGTCTTGGGAGAATTGTGTGCTTATTAAAGTCAGGAAAACCTATCTGAAGCAAAGGGTTAGCCTTCAAACACATACTACTGAACCACTATGGTCATTAGAGGACATATCTGGATATTACATGCTAAAATTTTTCTTCAAAATCGTAAAGAAGCTGTTAAAAATTGACTCAACACATGTAAAAACAGGTAGGTATGTTTACAGATGTTGGTATCTGTATGTGTATCAGCACTTGGTCATGAGGGATATGTTTTAGCTCAGTGGATAAGATAATAACACAGTTATGCTTTTGTTTTATGATTCACAAAAAGGGAGGAGCTGTAAGTTTGATCTTTTAAGTGTTTAAAGTGGAAAGACAATAAAGATATCTGGTTCCTTCTTGGTAGATCTCCAGAAGACTAATGTGTCCTCATCGTGCTTCATCTCTCTCCGACTCCCATTTATCTCTGCCAAATACAGATATGACAAGATTTATTGCAGTCTTGGCGTTAAATCTTGGTGCTACGGTGACAATTCAGAGTCAGACAGAGGCAAATAAGGCTCTGCTTTTTCATTTGATGCTTACAGTTATTCTGATGTCCTCAGTCAGTGCAGACTTTTCATCGATTACAAGCTCAATATATTTGTCAACTGCTTGTCAGCTAAAATAATGTAAACTAATTAGAGAAACAGCCACCATGACTGTGCACCACAGTAACATGTCAACTCTCAGTAAGGCCCAGATCTGCCAAAAGAAAACAAAATATACCTTACAGCTTACTATTTACCCCAGGATAACTTTATTACTGTCAGACAGAAACCTTGTATCTCTGATACACGTACTTAGGAAATGGAGTAAAGTGTGTGGGGGTTTAATGTGCTGCTTCTTTAGTTTCAAAACCTTCTGAGCTTCTTTTGTAACAAAGTAGATCACTATCCATCTGTACTAGAAGTGTTGTTTAATCAACTTTCTTGCATTTGGCTGAATTTGACCAAACAGTATTCATCTATAAACTTAAGATACATCCTGGTGTTTCCATCTAAACTCGTATCTTAGGGCCTTCTGTTTAACACTGCATAACATTTCCTGCTTGTGTTTTACAGATTAGACTGTGCATTTTGGATTATGAACAAGTTTTCTCACCTTCTTGTAGGTTGATCTTTTTGTCTAAATGGAAGTAGCTTCAGAACCAATGAAGATATATATTACTAAACTGACTTGAACACAGAAGAGAAAAATGCAGTTCCTCCACTAACCAGTAGGGGCTGCCTCCAAAAGAAAGCCAATCTCCAATGACTCCACCTCAGTTAAAATGTCTAACTTTGCAGCAGAAATAATGTATTTCATCAGGTAAAATTATATAAAGCTATAGATTTAGCTGCCTTGCAGTATAAGGTGTTAACAGCTAGTTGTCAACACATTAGTTACTAAGTATTTTTTATGAATGACATCTTATCTGTTAATAAATAGCTAAAAGAGCATAATCACGTATTTTAAAATTATTTTGGCTTTTTTTTTAAATCACCATACACAGATAAATTTTGTCTGTCACACTGAGGGCAGAAAATCTTATTTAATACAACATCTTATGTTTCATCCTACAATACATAAAATACAAAGATCATGCCAAAAAAGAAAAAAAATTAAAAATAAATTTAAAAAACACCTTTAACCCTTTATTTCAAAATTTAAACTCTAGAGGGTTATTAGAAAATATTAAAAAGGACCTCTATTAACATTGTAACCATAGAATGTAGTTCTACTAAAGTGATCAAATATGGTCACTTGGCCTATAAAGGGTTAAGAGCACACAAATCTATAAATAGCAACTTAAAACATATTGAAAGCATTGCTCTGCAACTTTTTTTTATCCTGTTTAGATTTCTTATTAAAGTAGGAATGAAAGGGCTGGTGGGAGTTTGCAGTACCTGCCTGATGGCAGTAGCATGAATGAATAATGGAGGAGGTGAGAAGGGCCCTCAGTGACCAGGATGGCTTTTCTCACCACTGAATGTCACAAACTGTGTTGCCGAGGACCCAAATGCAGAAGAATGAGGCACTGGGAGTTCCAATTAAAGTCCTTTAATTAAGAGAAAAAAGCTGAATGGACAGGAATACAAAAATAACTCAAAGCACCTCCACAACCAGATCTTAGGACAAACTCAGCAACAAGAAGATACACAAACACAGCAGCCAAGGAAAGAAAAGACAGATCTATATTTAGAGACTTAGAGCTGCTGAGACACAGGAGTGGACAATCAAGGAAGATGAGAGCCAGAAAAGTCAAAGAAGAAGTAACACACATGGACATAGACTTTCAAAATAAAGTCATAAACACATGACCAAACCAGAAGAACCAAGAAAAACAAACAGAAGAATAGAAAACCAAAAGCTGACAAAAATCATAAACTATGACAACTCTGACAGAGGAGTTTGGGGTGATCTGGTTATTTTACTGGCCGAATTAAGGTTAGGGGGAAGTTTTGTTTTATATTTGCAGGTGAGCAAGTTGTGGCAGGATGAGATGTTGTGTGTGTGTTAAAATTTTATTTAGGGTGGAGGATGGAGAAAGGTCAAGGGGTAAAATGGCCCCCATATTCCAGGAGAGTGTGGGGCAGCCATCGGAGCCCAATCCCTAGGTGCCCACCTCCACAGCCATGAACACCGTCTAACACTGCTCCCCTCCACACACACACACACACACACACACACACACACACACACACACACACACACACACACACACACACACACACACACACAGCAAGGGCCCCTGAACTCATGCAGTCCTCAAACACACCCCCAGTTGCAGAGCAGGCACTCAGAGCAACCCCAAGGAAGGCTGCCAGGCAGAGGGATGGGTCAAACCCCACCAGCCAAACACCACCACGATGGAAAACACCCCACAATCTCCCTCCCTCCACTGCTTCCTCCAGGCACAGGCCACCCCTTCTCACCCACTGCCCTGCAGACAGCACACTGAAAGCAGAAAACGCCTTTCCATCAAGAGGGAATAAATAAATAAATAAAAGAAACAAACAAACAACAACAGCAAAAAAAACCAAAACACATTTCTACTATGGGGAAAGCTGGGGATGCTGGGACCTCCCACCCTGCATGCTACATCTTTCTTTTTTAGTGGGTTCACACACATATATATCAAATGGACACAAACAAACTAAAAGCATATTTCAGCTAGAGGGAAAGCTAGGGATGCTGGCACCTTCCACCCTGCAATCCACATCTTTCTTTTTTGATGTACTCAGACAGACACATTCCAAAATAAACACACACAAACTTAAAATGAGAAAAATTAGATATATTTGAGTGTGATTGAGGAGGGCTGGCCAACTGAGCTAGGGGGGTATTTGGGTCCGATTCTGCTGGGAGGATCCCCGGGGCTTCAGGGGTACTGGGTTGTTGATGTGTGTTATGTTAAAATGAGTGAAGCAAAGATAAAATAGGTAGTTTGAAGCATTTGAGTTAAGTTAGGCATGTTCCCTTTATGCTCATTTGTTCTGCCCATTTACTCATTTTTTGATTAACTGGGGTTGAAGCAAAACAAACAACAACAACAAAGGCTTCAAAACCTGTAGGTGACATCTCTGAGATTTTTTTTTTATGTCCTCTTTACACAGTTTTTATCCAGAACTTGAGACTTATGAATGCTTTGGTCTTTGTGATAAATACTCTTATTCTGGTGAAAAGGTTCTTTGTGTTTAAGTTGAATAACAATGTTGTGAAAAGATTTCTCTTAAAGCTATCAAGTTCTTTAAGTGCTTGCAGAGCTCAGTTGCTCACTTCTTTTATTTCTATACCTCAGAATGTTCCAGTTTATTTGCCCATACCTGCTATTGATTGAATAATGGTTTGCACTTATTGTTTCTGGTCCTACATTTATCTACATGGGTCCCATTTAGTATCACTTCATTGCAGTAATCAAGTACCACTTTGAATTTTGCTACCACAAGCAGTTGTGGGATGGATACATCTCTTTTCTCTTCCTAAAGGGCGATCCAGCGTTTCCTCTGCTAAATTATATAGGAAAGGATGCACTGGGGCACAGTTCCTAAGCATTTAGATCATTTGAAGAGCACTCATTTTGCTGTGCTTCAAACTCATAACACTCAGAAACCTTTAAGCAAAAAAAAGAAGAAAAAAAAAGAAAAGACTATTGAATTATACCTCACGTGTGAGCCCATGTTTGCTCAAGGGATGTTCTCCATTATCACCTTAACATTTAAGGTATGAAGGACCTGATAATTAGATTTCAAAGAGCGGGTATTGATTTAATTAATGATAAAATATACTAAAGGTGAGAGAAAACATTAAATGAATTAACAAGACATGTTTGTATAGATCACATAAGATGGTAATTTCTTGCGGCCTGTTGAAATAAGTTCTTTGTTGTTTTCAAATGAAAGAGAGGCTCAGGAAAGTGTGAGAAGAGCAACATTTATGCATGTTTTGACAACATTATAGGTTCAAAACTTTTTCTAGGCATGAACAAAATTGCTTGTCATTCTCAGACTTTACATTGTTTGTGCGATCAGTGGACTGTCTTTTAAAATCAATCTAGAGATACCTTTAAATAAATACATGTTCTTTTTTTTAATCTTTTTTTTTTTATCTTTTTTTATCCCTGATAAAAAAAATAAATAAATACATGTTCTAATCATGAGAATAAATAAGAAACCTATTTTTTTAATCAATGGGCATTTCACATGTTTAAGCTTCAGAATGTTTCTTGAAATATCAGTAGGTTGAACCCTTCTTTATAAACCCAACAAGGTGTTCAAAATGATACTGGATCGCTGTGTCCTGCACAACATGGCCATGAAACAGCGCCAGAGGTCACTAATGGGCCTGAGGGCCTCCCTGCAGAACCGGTTCACAAATCTCTAGATCAGGGGTCTCCAACTCCAGTCCTGGAGGACCGCTGTCCTGCAGGTTTTGGATGTATTCTTGCAACAATAGACCTGATTCAAGTTCATGATCGTCATCAGCTTGTCATCAAAGTCTGCACAACTCTGTTAATGGCAGTTATTTGCATCATGGTGTGGTGAAGCACGGAAACATCTAAAACATGCAGGACTCGAGTTGGAGATCCCTGCTCCAGGTGAAGCTACTTGGAAACACTAGCAGCCTACTGAATGATTCTACGTTTTGTGGTTGATTGTAGTAGGCTACCAAATGTTTTTGTCTTTGCTTCAGCTATAAATACCTCTACTGCAGTACCTGAATAAATGTTCTTTCTCTCTTTCTGTGTTATTTAATGTGCACCGTTAAAGACATGCAGGCTAAGGATGCACCTTTACACCTCCTTATATGGTGGTCCCGGGCGGGGATTTACGCTAACTAATGAGCTTCTGGAGCTCTCCCAACCCATATCCTTGCAAAGAAATTGATTTATTATGCAAATTTACTCAAAGATTTTCAAATATGTCATTATGAGGCCCAATCTTCTAATCTTCAGTCATGGTTTTATATTTGTCCAAACTTGTGAGTCTACTCTCAGTCTGTGACTCTGCATGTAGAGTTAACTTCCTCTGTAGTTTCCAAGTCCAAACAAAAGATTTTTTTTTTTCCTTTTGAGGGCTGCTGATTCTCTTTACTGTCATCCCCCAACAAAGAACAGTTAAGACTGTCTGTCTGAGATATAAATTTGCTGAATTATTCACAACATTCAAGGTTTCGCTTCTCCAGTTCCTAAACCTTTTGGGAATAAATTGAGTTTATTGCAACCAACAAAAATATTTGCAGACAACCAATTGTCTGCAGTTGTAAGACTGAACAGTTTCTACTTCAAAGTGGTGAGAGTATGTCACCTGAAAACTGCAGCTGTCTGATTTGCTTCACTTGAATTTATGATGGAAGTTTGGCAAAAAAGAAAAACTAACTTTAACCCTGCTCAAACATACAGAGCACATACTGAAAGTTTTTGTTGTCCAGAAACAAACTAATCTGACAAGTCGTAGATCAATATGAAATTAATCACGTTTAATATGCAGATTAACTTTTAATGATTTGTTCCAACTTATTTTGAACCAAAAACACACAAATGACAGATCTAGCGCAGTCCAGACATGGCGTCAAGAATAACATTTACCGTGCATTGTGTTTGAGTGTCATTTAATTGCTTGACATATATATAAAATACTAAACATTTTGAAGTAACATTTGAGAAAGCACTGCATGACCTAGAAAATATAAACTTAGCACCGTTTCACACAGATGAAAAGCTGACAACAACCAGGTGTATTTTTTCTGTCTAAAGTGCCCGCCAAAGTAAAAGCAGAATGACAAGGGAAGTAATTTATGATACAAGTAGATGGTTTATCTTCTTGTTTTCTTGTCATGTTTAAACAGATGCCATGAAAGATTTAAAGGGATATAGTGTGTATATTGATCAGCTATAACGTTATGGCTGCTGAGTGGTAATGCGAGTAAACGCTGCTCATCTTGTTACAGATGTACTGCTGGGAAAACCTGGATCTTGGCATCAACATGAATATGTTTCAGGCACCTGCCACCCACCTAAAAATATTTGCAGAAGTGCGCAAAGAAAACTACAAAGAATCTGAGCTGTTCATTTTGGGCTCCAAACTTCCCAAATACCAATCCGATGGGACTTGACTGCATCCCACCCCAAAACCCCACATCACCTAATGGATCTATCGCTTCAGTGGATTACCTGATGCTTGAACACCTACTGCATGATTTCTTCAGTTGCATAAGATTGTTGCATCTCAAACTGTACGACTTGCATCTCCTAACTCTTGGGTACGACATTAAGCATGCAAGACTTTATAGATTTATAGAATATAGATGGGAAACAATAAAGAACACAAGAAAAAGAACACGACTTTAGTAGTACCTTTAAAGCTTACAAATTACACTTAAAAAAAGAAAGACTGAAGGAGAAGAATGTCTTCTCCCTGTCATGTCTAGGGAGAAGTCAAGTCATGGGAAATCACATTAATTAATACATAATTTCATGTATTTTAATTGGATAGTCAGTAGAGAAAGTCACAAGATGTCTGAGACAGGCGTCTTTGAATGTTCAATAGGACAGCTGATTTGGTGCTATTATGAAAAACATCACCACAAGTCTTTGACAAAGGTCTTTTCTTTTTTTCGCCTGTGACAGCTCAAAACTGTGTTGTGTACACTAGGAATTAAGTACAGCTTCTGTTTTAAATGGTTGAGGTCCATGGTTGACCTCCACTGGGAACAAGCTCTGAAGGAGCCCCGGGGCTCCTCCCAGACCACCGTCAGTTAACTGAGTATCAGGTTGTCAAGGATCTTGGTGGAGTTTGGTTGGACCTCTGGCTGGCCCGGTTTCTAAGGTTTTGGTATCAACATCAGAAATGAGTCTGGATGTGTAGACAGAATTGATCAAAAGCAAGTCAAATCAAAACTAGCTGGAAACTAGTTGGTCACGCTTGGCTCATGCTAAGCTATTTCATGCTAAGACAGGGACTTAGGTTGCCGTGGTTTGCTTGTTTCGCCCATTTATGCACTGACCAAAGCTGGGTGACATCACCTCCTGAAAGTGTTGCCCAGAGGACTGGAAAACTGCCTTTAGGTGACATCACAGACGGTTTTCCTTCTTCTTTTTCTACTGTCTGCAGAAATGACTCTTCCTCTTCGACCGGTTGCCTAGGCCAAAGCCAGTCCTGTTGGTCTCCTCGCTGGTGTTGATGTCAGAGCTCCCAGGATAGATTCTGGGTTCCTTTTACTCAACAAAACTAAACAACCAGTTCCTAGGCTTGTTGTTTTGTTATTGACATTTTTGAACATTACTTAATATTACATTAGGTCATATTCTGCCAGACTGCACTGAGCTCCAAAAGTATACAGTGAATGTTATTTAGAGTTTACGATGTTAAAATCTTGTGCTGACATGACAAAAAGTAAGATTTCAGCTTCCAATATTTTCATGAAATCATAAATCCTTTTTGCCCTGTTGAGAGAGCTTGTTTGATGTCATTTTGTTACATAAAATAATCTTATAAAACAAACTTTAGGCTGTGGGCTGTATTTTGCAGGGTTATTAACATATGTTTTATCTTGGGTTTTCAAAGAAAAGTATAGATTTATGTATTATGCTCTTATTTTGTTCAGTTTGTCTCGCAGAATATATATAATATCAAAACATGCTTTTAAGAGGTTATAGTCTGGACATGTATTTTTATATGAGCTAAAGTTCATTTCATGTTGCATCAGCATAACTGCTCTTATGAACTGCTCTGGTGCGGCTTTAAAATCATGAAAGTTTGATGAATCAAGCACATGTAACTGCTCTCAGAGATCTGGACAGAAGCAGATTTACATGTGAACATCGAGAGCAAACTCTTGACTATAATCTCACCTATATTTTGTGATATATAGACCTAAAATCTTGTCAAATAAGACTAATTTCAGTATGATTGTGAAAGGGTATTATTTTATAGCTGTACAGCAGAGAAAAGTAGCTGATTCTGCGTTAGGCTACTGACTTTCATTGTCTGGTCCTTTGCGAGTCTTTGAATCAGATTTGATTCACACAAACCTCTGGCCATTGCTCTCTCTCTCTTTCTTTCTCTCGGCACATATGTGCACGCGTGTGGGTTATTTGCTCGGTGTGGGGGGGCTGGGAAAGACGGGCGCGCAATGCATGATGTGCCACAGTCCAAAAACTAATCTGAAAGGCGCATTTGAAAGGAACTTGTTTAGATTTCAGTATTTTTTTTTTAAAGGGAGCTGAATAAAAATGCACCGGGTATCCCCCATGACTCCCCCCCACGGGTCTTACTCCAGCTTGAGACATCCCAGAGCCAGCTGTGTCTGGCAACAAGCAGCGACTTTGGAGCCGCTCAAGTTTGCAGGGCAACAGGGAAGACGCTGCTCACAGGACCGGGATAATAGTCTTTGAGCACAAAAGCACAAGTTCCACCCTTCATGAGAGATGCGAAGCAATCTCGGCAAGTCCACAGCTCAGCTAGAACACGTACAGAAGCTGGTGCTCTGAATGAAACCAGTCCACCCTCAGTCCGTTTGCACCGGCTCGTGCGTAAATGAAAGACGACGCGGAGCGGATCCTCTGGTTTCCCTTGTGCTCCGTTTTTATCGTACAGAAAGAGAAGAGAATATCATCAAACGAGGGAAGAAAATGGTAAGTCAAGCAGTCTTTCCATTTACAAATCAGTGGGCTCGATGCTAGTTACCATTACGCACGGATCGGGAGCGCAAATGATAAGGAGAGAATAGTTAAATGTAATCTTTGTGCGCACAAATTCGATCTGTTTAAGCTAAAATCACTCTAACAGCAGAAGAAATATACAACAGCAGAAAGTTTCTAAATAATCCAGACACAGGCGATGCAGTGAAGATGATAAGGTCATCGTGATCATTATTGGCACCGCATTAGGCTACTTCCGACAGGTTTAACTCACAGCGTGGGAAAGATGTGTTACAGAGTATTATGATAAAGTGGGAGCCAAAGGGTGGAAATAAAACGAGCTTTTTATTACTCAGTGGGACATCAGGAAGAAAAGCGTCCCAAGTAAAATATACTTGAAGCTCCTCTGTGCCAAAACTGATTTAAGGCTACATACGGATTTTTGGGCTTAAAGGAAGGATTGGAAAACATTTGAATCCAGAACAGCTGTTCTGCTGACTATTTATAACCTAGTAAAAGTTTACAGACCTGCTCTCCAACTGTAATGGCAAAATAGAGGTCAAAGGGACTTTTTTTATGGCTGCTCTGAGTTAAATTAGAAATGTTTAATCTTGGTTGGATTGTTCCTTTCAAAAGTAAAATTTTAAACACAATAATCCAACGGTGAGTGATTGAAGAGCATGATAAATATATGTCAGAGGCTTCAGAGAGAAGCAGTTTGGGGCTGTGATGAATTCATGAAACCTTAGCAGGGCTGGAAAAAGGAGAGATGCATGTGGTTTGGTGGAGATGTTCGAACATACTGCATATGTACCACGTATTGGATGTGGCATTTTTTAATCATAACCACAGTGGATCTTGGTGATTGATAAGGTTTTATTTTATAAGTGGATGTTTTGTGAAACACAAAAACTGAATAAATCCATAATTAAGAGTGGGTACTATGGATAAGAAATTAATATATTTAAATATAATCAGAAGATTTGTGTTTTGCCATCAGTTGCTGGAGGAGAGGGGAGCAGTCTAAACATCCAGTCCATTTCAAGTTGAAAAAAAAAAAAAAAAAAAGGATCTGTCATGTGTGCTCTCAAGCTTTTCAGAAACCCATCCTGGGATCTCTTCTCAGAGATAATGCTGCATGGTTTTTTTTTTTTTTGTTTGTTTTTTGTTGCTTTAAAGCTGACTGATGTGCCAGATGCCAAGAAAAATAAATGAGAATCACCACCACAATGCTTTGTAGCATCAGCAAGCAATATCCTGCCATTTTGCTGAGACACACACACACACACACACACACACACACACACACACACACACACACACACACACACACACACACACACA
>JAOWBL010023439.1:0-32715 GCA_028564865.1 Zenarchopterus dispar
TTATATTATATTATATTATATTATATTATATTATATTATATTATATTATATTATATTATATTATATTATATTATATACCAATCAGCCATACCATTATGACCACCCACTTAATAATGACCAGCTCCTTCTTGTCCTCCTGTATGAGCTCTGATCAGTGCTTTTATCAGCTATTGATGAATGTTCTTGATGCAGATGCATCTGAGGGATCATCAATCACAGGTGTCCAGTTTAGACTTCGTCCCTTGTCCTTTAAACACTTAAATCCCTCCAGGTTAAACACCAGAAGGACAAACATGCAAATCCCTACCAATGATTTATTTTCTTTCTTTTTTTTTTTTTAGAAACATTGTTGTTAAACATTGTTAACAGAGTTAGTTTAAAAATAAATCCTATAGGGGGGCATTTTGGTAACAAAGGGGCTGGGGGGGGGCACAAGTTACTACTAGAAAACACAACCAAATACATAAATACAACGCTCTTAAATGCAGTACTAGCAGTCAGTACTATTAAATAAAGCAATTTTGCTGTCCATAAAATACAACTACCAACAACTCAATGTGCATCTGTTCCAATTTTTAAAAATTGTCTTTTATTCTTCACATGCTGACAAATGCTGCAAAAAGGCCTTCAGAATAAGCCACAAACCTCATTCCTTCTCTGCAGACTCACTCTGTAAATTGATCAAAGAATCATCTACACTAAATGAAGAAAAAAACTGTCCCCAAAAGTCATTCACAAATTACTCAAAAATCGAGAAGCCAAGGCTAAAATCATGAGTGAAGCAGGGTGACTTACCCTCAAAATATCTGTGCACGGCAAAGATTGGTGCTGAAACCTTTTTCTTATATCCATTTCTGTTTCATGACTGGATGGTTCCTCACAAAACATTACCAACTATTCGACTTGTTGGTTCTTAATTCTTGGCTCATGAATGAAATTGCGATTGCATCATATTGCATCATGTTGCCATTGACAACACATCATACAATTAAATGGCTTAACCTGCAAAACACCATACCAGTTAGTATTTAGATAGACCTTATTTAACATTTAATACAGCTCGATAGTAAAAGAATTTTTTTAAATTTCACCCAGAGACACATGGGCCATAGGTACTCATTTAGGGGACATGACCTATGAACGACCCTTAGTAATGCCAAGACTGCAAAGATTTTCTCATACATTTGTTGACAAAGATCCTCAGGCCATTTTGCTCCCCAATCTTTACTGCTTTTCAAATCATTATTACAATTACCTGTTGACACCACTTGTTTCAACTAAGATCATTTTTATTTTTTCACCTCCTTACTAGTGCTAAATTATTGCCATCCTAACCTTTTTTTGGAATGTGTAGCAAAACCTGAAATATAAAACTGGATGGATGTCCTCATCAACCACTTCAGCTTAATCCCTCTTGGAGGGGTCGCCGCAGCGGATCATAGTCTGCACATCGATTTGGCCCCGTTTTCCGCCTGATACCCTTCCTGCAGCAACCCTACAAGCACAGGGAGACACACACACACACACACACAATTGTACCTGACACACTGTACATGTTTTTCAGACTATGGGAGGAAATCGGAGCACCCAGAGGAGACCCACACAAGCACAGAGAGAACATGCAGACTCCACACAAAAAAACTCCTGCCAGGCCCAGAAATTGAACCAGGAACCCTCTTGCTGTGAGGTAACAGTACTGATTACCAAGCCACCGTGCTGCCATAGAACTGGATGGATATCAAGACATGAAATAATATATCTGATCACCTGAAACCTGAGTGCAAATCCAGGTGTGACATTCAACAGTGTAAATGCAATCTAATGTAACAGTAACTGAACCGTGGTGCATTCACATCTTTTAGGTCGACCCAAAGACCATCTGGACATGAGTAAAGGTCATCTGTGTCAACCTCATTCTGTTTTGCACCAATGAGACCATACCCAGTGGTCCAAGTGGTCTCCATACGGCTCATTGGTGCCGTCCATTTGTGCTGTGAAAACTCACGGACCCTGATTCAACCAAGCGTCAACCATCTCACTTCCTGACTGAGTCAGATGAGGAGGTAAGAATAACTGTAGTTCCTTAACTGGCTGCTGGAGGCAGGTCGTAAAAGTGAATCAATCTCCATTGACTCCTATGTTAAAATGTCCAACTTTACAGCAGAAATAAACATTTACAGCCTGGTTCAAACAACACCTTTGGTCTCTATTGTTTAATGACAACTCTTAGAGGAGTGCCTTTTTTGTACCATGTCAGGGGAATTAATGTAAAGCAGTACACCTATTTCTAATATGAGGTGTAGATTTTTGATTGACAGTCAGCTCAGCCAATGACTAGCCATTATCACTTCCTCATTAGCCATTGTCATGCTATGAGGCAAAACAAAGTCATTTAGCAGTTTATTGTAACCCAACATTGACTAAACACAGTGGAAATTTCTGACTTTGCCACCGAAACAACATCTGAAACCAGATATTCCACTGTGTACATCTGTCAGTAGCTCCACAGCTCCTTCACCATTGATACATGATGGTGTTACTTCTTTAAAAACCTCTTTTCTGGTGAAAAAGTTTTGCTATTCCACTCAGCTTAAAAGTCTTCTGTAGAAGCTGGCCTGTGAAGTGTAGGTTGTAAACATTATATTTACAGTGTTTGGTTGACCTGGAGCACATAAACAAACATGGTTTAAGAAAGTAACGCCGGCTGTCGCAGATAAGCAACTTTAGACCACAGCTGCAGTGTATTCATAAATTGTTTAGCTGTTAGTAGAAACTGTATAATTTGTAAATGAGGTTCAACTTATAAGTATAGTTTTACTTGACTTGTAAATAAAAAACATAGAAAAATTTTTTCCAAAATGTAGTTGTTCTATCTCTATGCTAGGCATCGCTTCACTTTAGGCTGGTTGTCATGGAAACACAACACTCAGCCAACACTGATTGTGACCACATGTCTTCTGGCTCAGTGTATGGAGCACAGTGAAAACAACCTTTGAGAACATAAACTGAACCAAACTGAAAAATTATACAATGTATTTGGGAGCTCAACGGGGACGCACCTCATGTGCCGGACATCTCCGGCCCAATTTAACCCCGGTGACAAGTAAGTTTACTGCTGACTGTTTGCCGTCCATAAATTAGACAGAAGTGAATGAGTGAAGAAGGCATCCCAGCCAACTGGTGTCTGCTGATTTCAGTTGTTTGTTGGTTACCTTATGTGATTGGCCCAAAAGGGGCCCAGATGAGACCTCCATTTTGGGCCCGTATCCATCCACCATATAAGGCAAACGTGGAGCCGACGGACAGTCCCACATGGTCCCATTTTTCAGCCCATTTACATCTCATATGCTCTGTGCATACAAATGCAGATTTCCAACAGTTACATTCTTGCAGTTACTCAACATTTTCAGGCAATGCAAGTGTATAGTAGTGTCTAGAAAGGGAAAATAAAGACTCAGGTGTTTTGTGAGGTACAGCGCGGCTGAACTGAATGATGTAATCTCTGGGAGCTATGGGAAGCGGAGAGAATTACCAGCCCTCCCGGCAGGTTGAGCAGGTGACTGACAGATGGAGCGGGGCTGGCTGGACTGCTGACCAGCTGGTTCTCCACTGCAGGGTGGCCGCTCTCTCCCTCTACTGGGCCACTAATCCTCTTCTGCCACTTCCAGTCACAGCTCTGACCTCGTGATCTCACACTGCTACCTCGGTCGCTAGCTCGTGACAACAGTGGGCATTCAGAGAAATGTTTCCGCAGCATCGTAGGGAGGTAAAAAAAACTCAGAGTGTGTAAAGGCTGTGTAACAGAAGGTTGGCAGATCAATCTGAGCTGAGAGATGGTGATATGATTTGCGACAGCATGATGTTCCCTGACATGATTTTCTCTTCACCTGTCTCCTGCTGTGTCTACACTAAGCTCCTGTGGTTTCAGTGCCAGTTCTTGATCTGTTGTGCTCTACCTTTTGCTCAAACTCTTCCCTCCTGTTTAGTTCTTCATACATCATGTCGCTCGTCTTCCTTTTTTTTTTATGTATCCCAATACACAGTGAACCTACTTTATTCCAACGCTCATACCGCATTTCTTAAAAATCATAAAACAAAGTTTGACATAACAGATATACAAATGTAAGAACGCAAGTTTTTGACAAGTTTGATTGTTTTCCGTAAGACTCTGAAACTTCCTTATGTTGTATGTATCTTAATTTCACTGAAACTTTAGGTTTAGGTCGATTTTTATTCAATAGAGATTAAGACTCGACTAATAGGTGCAGCATTTTTTATCAGAGAGAGATGGATTATGACACAAAGCAAAAGAAAGAAAGCAGGAGATTTTAGAAAGAAAAAACTCACCACGTAATCAGTTAACATTAGAAATATTCTTCTCAAGACTTCTGACTCTTTACTTCGCAAGACGGGGAAAAAAAGAGACAGAAATAGCAGCTGTGCTCAGAGTTTGCCGAAGAATGTTAATCTTTCAACAAAATTTATACCTGGGTCGTGACAGGCCATATCTCTCGTGACAAATCAATGCATCTTACAAGGTATGTTGCCAGAAAAATGTGAAAAGCTTGCAAAACAAATGTATCCGAAGCTAAATCACATTTTGTGGAAGATACATGGGAGCTCTTAAATTGTCTGGCCATTCACAATGCTGACTCATCACAACTAACATCCCTGCATCAAATCTTCAAGAGTAAAAATCAAATGCTGCTCTTTTCCTTCAAAGTGATGCACTAAAACTGTACAGCAAGATGTGGGAGAGTCATTATTTCATTCTTTTTCCGCTTTAAAAATGCCCTTGCTAGTCATTTATGGAAAATAACAAAATCATACCCTTCCATTTCTCTTAAAGTAGTTTTGCTGGAGGACATTTTGACATTCTTCCCGGCTTTGAGGTTGATAATTGTCAGCTCTGATGATCAGTAAATACCCATTTATAGCTTAGCAGCTGTAACCAGGCATGGTTTTACTTTTTCACATGCATATAGTAGTAGTAAGAGCAGTTCCTGTAATTACTGGCATATTGCGCATGCTTAGCTTAGGCATTACTGATGGTTGTAGTCTTGTACTGCCAGAGTGTGTACCTCTGGCTGTAAAGTCTGTCCTTAAATGTTTTTGTTTTCTGAAAAATACAGTTTAATAAAATTAACAACAAAAATATTCAGGCATCTACATTGTATTTTGGCACAAAAAAAAATCATCTGAAGGGAGTTATAGAAAAAAGAAATCTAATGCTTCGCATGATGCTGCACGGGGGATAAATTTGACTTTGTTAAATAGGGGAGGGGTGGTGCTCTTTGCTTTCAGGGTTGCAAAAGATTGCACCACTTGTGTGTGCAGAGATTTCAAAATCTGACTGATATAATTATAAATAAGTCAAAGTGACGCATCTGTTTGATCTGGGCACCTATCAGTCATTGCAAAGGCTGATAATCATTAAAAGTTCTGTAAGTGCACATTTTTTCCACATCTATTTTGAGTGTAACATCTGGGTTGCTGCCACTAAAAGAGCTGATTGGAGTTGATTTGCACCTTATTATTTCATAAGATATAATAGCTGCATGTAATCTTAAATTTCCATAGCTTTCCACAACTCATCAGAGTCCTATAAACTTTCAGTCATCACTTCCTAACAAGCTTGAAATCCCTCTTGAAATACAAAAGAAATTACAAAAGGAAGAGATTCTTTAAAAATGCATCGTTTCTTTTGATTATGTCCATCAGTATCCTTCTATTTGCTACAGTAATTTTTACATGTGATTCCAAATGTAAATCCAGTCTATGTAGGAATACCATCTTGGGCCACATGGGTTCAAAAAGATCTGATGTGTACCATATATTAGTCGAATTTAGCTGTGTCTGCCATCTCCTTCAGCCGAATCCTGCCAAAGAACTGCAGAGCTGTTGGCAGACATTCCAGTATAAATGTCTTCAGTTTTAAATATTTCAGATGTTGTTTTGGTGGTGAAATCAAAAATTACTGCTGCCAAAGCTGAGTTAACACAAAGAGCCAACTGCTTTGATAAACTTGGTAGCATAAAAAATTATGGATAAGGAAGTGATCGTTGCTGCCCATTGGCTGGGCTGACTGTCAATCAAAAGACTATGCCTCACATTAGACATAAATATATTGCTTTATGTAAATCCCCTTTATGTGGCAGACAAAATGTAACACCAGTTGTCATGGATGTGATACCCAACAAGAGACCAAAATAGATGTTTGAGTTGAGCCAGGCTGTAAATATGTTTTTTTTTCTTCTGTAAAGTTAGACATTTTAACTTTTGGAATCAGCCACTAGTGGCCAGTTGAGGAATTGCAACCAATTTTAGCTTCAACAACTATAACCCGGAAACTCAATCCCAGCATCAAGCTTTAAAATATTGTCAGAAGTGGTACTGCTAAATAAAGTTACTTTAAGTAAATCCATTTCTAAACTGTACATAATCTGCTTAAAAATAACACAATGGAAACAGCTCAATAAACAAATATTAAATAAAGTCTTGTTATCTGAGAAGCAAGGGAATAAAACACTGACTGCAGAATAAAAGCCCTCTCAGACAGATGCAGTAGTGGCATAGCTGCACTCTGGAGCCTATTCATTTAAATGGTTTGCGCCACACAATGACAGTTTGTTGCACCGAGCAAAGTGAGTAGTCACTTCATAGTCAATAGCCAGGAAGTATCCATCCAGCCACTAAAAGTAAGGTTGATATTGTGTAAATTCCCTGAACCTTAACTTGTTGCTGATTCATCCTCGCCAAACTGAGAGCGCAGCTAAGTTCAGCTGTACATTGTGGTGTAGACTGACACATTATGGGCACTCTTTTTCTTCTCACTGGTTGGGAGGCACTATTATTTGTTTTACTGTTTTTTTCTATAGCACAGGGGAAATTCATTTTCTTTGCTGATAAAATATATGTCCCATATGGCTGCTCTAAAACCAAAATGACACACTTAAAGTTTTAAAAACTCTGGCTATTTTGCCCTGTGCACTGACATATTGGATAGTGCAGCACATGTTGCATTAAGTCTAACAGGTTCATAACTAGTTTTAATTGGTCAACATTGTTCCTCGGGATTGCATGCATGTGTTTCCTCTTGTACTGTGTTAAAACAAAAATTATCTAAAGAGCATGAATGAGGCAATTAACTGATGTGGAGGTGTAGAGAGATGAGAATGTGTTCTTATTTGCTTTAAAGTGTAACCTCTGTGAATCCTTTGGGATATTTTCCCTTGTTTCTCTGTTTTAAGTGCTATAAAACATTTTTTTTTTTTTTGGCACTATGATGCATATGATGAGTCTCATTAACATGACCTTTGAACTGTTAGAGAGTCAGGTCGGCAGGGCCCAAGTTGGAGTGTTGCATTTGCAGTAATAAAAAAAAAACCCCATCTTTTTATGCTTAAGAAAAGTGTTAGGCTAATACATATGCCACTAAAGTGGCAAAAAAGCAAATTAATTGAGGTTTAGCCCTGGAGAAACTAACACAACCCCTAAAACCATAATAAAACAATGATCACAGATGTTTTCTTAAAGAGAGGAACATCCCATTCATTTAACAGCTATATTTTTCATAAACACAATTTATTTTTATTTTTCACAATCATTTAGCTTGGTGTCACTCAATTTATCATAATCACATACAAATGTATTTATTAATATAATAAAATGTGCATGCAGAGTAATTCAATGCACAAAATAAGGATCAATAAACATTTCTCTGACATAAAAAAGGGGCATCATGGAGTCATGACTGCCTTGACATTGGCCCCTAGCAGCAGAGGGTGGCGAGCTGTCAGCCATGGGCTGATGTGTCTGAAGGCGAGGTTGAATGTACCTACCAGGGACAAACTAACCAACCACTCTTGTTTAACCAACCATGAATGACAAGCCATCAGCACAAGCCTGAAGACTGACAGATGCATGTTCTAATTCTGGACAATAATTATGCACTACGCATCCACACATACAAAACAGTCGGCCGAGAACACCCATGGGCTTTGTCAGGGTAATGCCAGGCATTCATTAGCCTTTGCATAATTGTCTGCGCCTCCTCTCATGCCAAATGTCCCAAGAAAGACTTTTGCATGGAAGCTAACAAGCTGTGTGGTAGCAGGGAATAATTTCAGGGGCAGCACCAACAAAATGTCTTTTGATGTGAAAGACCGCCTTGTCTCCAAGGGAATGTTGGGTCGTTCCAGAAGTGTTACAGGCACAAAACCCTTCTTCGTTTATGTCAGTATGGCTTGCAGGCGGTTCTCTACACTTTTTTTCATGTTGTGGAGAAGAGAGAGGATTGCTTGCACAGTCCACAGATATCTGTGCTGTCCTCATTTGATTCCCTGACGGAGGAGAAAAGCACCACAAGGCTTTGCTGCGATATAGTGACAGAGTTCTGATCAATCAGCTTTCATTTGTTACATTAGAGTCATAAAATATAGAAAGATGATGATTGTTATTTTGTTCACAACATTACTACAGCAGCTGCATCAAAAGACTAGCTTTAACTTTGAATTTTCACATAATGATTCATAAAATAGGCCATGATATTGTCTTTCCTTATGGAGCTAAAATGCATCATCAACGGATAATAACTTCAGAAAAATTACAACCCTCTGAATGAACTGACTTACTCAGACTAACTGTATCAATAATTCACTGGGTGCCAACAATTTCCCAAGGGCAAGTTTGGAGCCTCACCTTCAACAACACCCAAAAGAAGAACTCTTGCAACTCAATTTATAGCTCAGGCACTGCACTATTCACCTTCAAGGTACAAAGAGTTTGAATCAAAGTGTGCTCAACCATGGCTGCATGCACCTCTGCCCATAAAAACTCAATTTTAATTCATAACACAGGTGAACATAAATGCCTTTATTGAAAGGGAAAGGGCATCTTAGGGGGAAAAAACAAAACAAAACAAAAGAAAAAAACAATATCACACTTTGCCACAAGGAATACAAAAAAGGCAATTTAACTGAAATTTACAATTTCCATATACTACTTAAGAAAGAAAAAGAAAGCTGTAAAATTCTAAGGTAAAATGTTATTTTTCCCTCGCTTCAAAGGAGAAGGTCATCTGGCACCTTGTAATATTAATATACCACCACTGGTGATTAGTTTTCAATATTTTCATTTAAAACTTACCATGCTCCAAGGCACACACCTATGATTAAGAAACATTCTCCCACCCCCAGTCTGGTCATCATCCCTTTTTCTGCTGTAGGCTTTCTTATCCATTCTCCTTCATTATTTATCTTCTAATTAAAGCACCTGCAGTTATGCCCTAGTCTCTGTACTTTATATCTCTGTGTCCCTATTTCCAGTTTCAGCAGCCAGGGATCAAACCACATAGGACTCTGAAACCTCACGCTGTCTCCCACAGGTGGGGGGCACATAGGAGGGTGGTCTCATATGACTTGCTTTAATTGCACCTATTGGTGCACCTGTTGGCGAAGGCTCAGTCATCTGGCAGCCACCAACCAGCCTCTCGTCCAGACCGGGTTTCAGAGTGAAACCAAACTTAGGCAAGGTTCTTGGGTTAGGGTTAGGGTCGTTTATGTCAGTATGGCTTGCAGGCTTTTTTCTACACTTCTTTTCATGTTGTCCATCACAAAAGTCACAGAATTGCACTTTGTCTGGCCCCTCACTTCAAACCACTTTGCCCTGGGAGATCTTTCCAGATCTTTCCTGAAAAATAATATCTCTTTGGACCACTGGGGGCACCCCAACTCCACCACCACAATGACATGGTGAGTCATCAAAGTGCAGCTGAATCCAGTTGAAGTCTTTTTCTTTTACTTTGAGAGAAGGCCAAATAGATCTTTTGGGAGTGCCTCAGTGTCAAAGAAAAGCTGGAGAAGGTGGATGGAGGTTTGGGAATCTCTGACTTTTACCATGACCTGATCCTGGGTAAACAGTGAAACAACATAGATGGATGGACTGCCTCGAAATGACTCTTCTCTGTGTATCTCTACGTTTGCTTTTTTTTATATTTTTGAACTTTAAAGTAAAAGCAGACCAGCGCTCAGCTGGAGAACTCCTTAAAATGTGTGCCTTTTTTTCTTACATGAGGGTGGTGAACCGTTGCTATAAATAAGCTGAGTCATGTTGGCCACACAGCACTGAGAATAAACAGGTAGCTACTCTCAGCCAGGGGTTAGATTGGAACAAGGCTCCCAGGAGCTCAGCCACAGCACATATACTTTATCATCTTGGGACTTTTAGCTTTGTATATCTTAACCAATAAATATTTTAGGGGTTTAAAATATATAAAGGAATAATTTTCCACAACTGCTAGCAAACACAACATTTCCAAGTTGGCTCATCCTCTGCACTTTGATGAATTGTCCTATTGTAGTGATGGTGGAGTTTGGGTGCACCAGCTGGCCCAAAGAGATATATTTTCAGGGTCAGTTTACCTCTGGAAATATATCCCGGGGCAAATTGCTTTTAGGTGAGGGGCCATACAAAGTGTGACCTTTGTAACAGACCTACTGAGGAACCCAAGCACCTTGCCTAAGTTTGGCCTAACTCTGAAATTCAGTCTGGATGAGAGATTCTGTTCAAGCACCTCAGGTCTATGTGGTGGTAAGACAAATTTCAGTTCCTTGAATAACCACTGGTGGGTGACTCCAAAATCAAGTAAATTTCAGTTGACTCCATGTTAAAACGTTCAATTTATTTTAGCTAAGCAGGCAGTCTGTATATAAGCTACATGATTGCAGCGCTGCAATCCCCCGGGACTTCATTAAAGATCTAGTCAAGCCAGCGTGAAGGTAGGCTATTATTTTGGTTTGGCTAACTTTGCATAGACCAAGCTGCAATGAGGTCCCAGTTATTGCAAGATTGTGTAATTTCTGATGTCACCACATAAGCCACATTTTAAAAAGGAGGTCCTGCTCCAAATCTTCTCTGTGGCTCAGCTAAACAACCTCGGAGTCAGCTGTTACAAAACTTTTACCATCAGCCTGTCAAGCATCCTGCTCAATTGCTGTTATTGTTCTTAAATAATAGTTGAGCTGTGCAAACATGTTCAAATCTGGATGTAGAAATGATTCAAACAAAGAAAAGGAAACTAACAGGAAATGTGCTTCAGACATGCTGAAGCTGTTGGTTTCTTTTCTAATATGTTCAGTTTTCAAGAGGGTTTCCAAGCTTTTCATGGAGCGGTAAGTGAAATGGTATTGTGCTCACAAAAACTAAGCAAATCCATGGAAATTTATATTTTGTGCACTTGAAAATGAAAGCATCGACTTAATTTAATTTCTTCTCATCATCACATTCAGGATAATTGTATTTTTTTTAGTTAAAGGCACGGTATGTAGCAATACCACAATACCACTGCTGGCCTTTCTCCACTTACTAGCATAATTTTGTCAGTGGCACTTTTAGCAACAGATCTATATGTTCTCATGTGGTCAGAAGTGGGATTGTTATATAGAGTTGCTTTAAAAGCAAAGCAGTTAGTAGTTACATTAACCTTGTGAGAAAAGAATCGTCCAACTCAACAAACTGATTTATGTCTTATAATACTGAGTTCAGTATTGTAAGATATAAATCAGTAAGTTTAATATCAATTTAGAAAAATAAATACTAGTTATTTTCTATTTTGTGATCATATTTTTTAATGAGAACAATGTTATTATTAAGGTTATGCATATACTCGAGTGAGTGCACTTCCAGATAACTACTTTCTCATTTTCAAATTCACAGTGTGTCACAAGATGCCAGTCAGATTTGGGCATTTATGCACAGTCATGGTGCACTTACTGCAAACCTGAAAACACACAACTAACCCGGTTTAAGTGCTTTGCAAAGCCACAGTGCTACTAAATCAGTTGTGGAATTGTCAGTCACACCCACAGATGTGGCAGGTGAACAGGTGGCATCTCAGTAAACTTGTCAGAGTAGACATGATGGCATGAAAACTGTATTTTTTTTTAAAAACAGTCTTCCTCCGAGTCAGCCTTTATGACTTTATTTTTCCTTTTAACTGAATACTCTCAAACGTACATCTAGAGTATGCTCTTTTTAGTTTGGTTTTAAATATGGCTCTGTATCAGGGTAATAAGATGAACCAACGAATCGATATAACTTCTTGTGAATATTGCAAATTGTTACGTGTTAAGAAAGTAACTTTCAAATCACAGCAGCTGCTGATGCCCCCCCACCACACCCCCCACCCCCTTCATCAGTTGATCCAGCTATTTGTGCAGACTATGGAGTTAACCACCAAGCAGAGAGTAAAACCAGCAAAATTATATATATGTAATGCAGGCGCTGCATCGTTGGATGGGCTGACTCAGGCGTACGAGCACAACAGCGAAATGGGAAGGCCGTAAAAAGAAGTAAACATGTTAGGGGCTGTGAGAAAGCACTGAGGCCAACTCTGCCATCATCTTGAAGTTTTCATAAAGTCTGTTTAAATATAAATAAGAACCATAAGTTCCTCATACGCCTGACACCGGAGTAGCTGGACAAACCTGCAGCCAAGAATTGACTGAGAGGAACAGCCCATAAAATGAACAAAAGATTTGGATGAGGTCACCCTGGCATCACTTCTGGTTTGTGTGCGGCCGTTCTGACATCTTTATTGCTGTCTTTGGCAGTCCTAAAGAGCCATAAGAGCTGGAGTCCATCCTAAGCGTCATCAGGCAAGAGGTGGGGTTCGTCCCGGACGGGCCGCCAGTCCAGCACAAGGTCATACAGGGGCAAATGAGGCAAACAACCATGCAGGCTGCTCAAATCTCAAATGAAATACATGGAAATCATTCATAAAATAAATGATAATTACTGGATATTACAAAAGGATTCTGATGAAAATCCTTTCAATAACTGAAAAAAAAGCTCAAATGTTGTTAATGAGATTTGAGCTTGTGGGTAAATGTCTCCCCCAATGACCCTTACTCCCAGAGAGTGAAGGTGTCTGTGATCTCGCCTTTGTCTAACACTATAATAGTCTGGTCATGACAAAAACTCAGACCATATCAGTAAAATGAAAGCATAACTTAACTCATTTCTCATTTAAAAAATATTGTCCTTTTAACTGCTGTCCAGCAAAGATAATATAGGAGATATTTTTGCCTCTTTAGAAGTTGGCTTGATTTGGTTTTGCCAGTTTTAGTTTCATATCTGCTATGTGGTACGTTAGCCAGTTACATTAGTCAACATTCCTCTTTGTAAGGCGCAATATGGACAAACAGCAGTCCTTTTGATCTCAAATGAAAGTTTTGCTTTGCATACGGGTTTGTTATGCAATAAAATTAGAGTCATTCTAATATTACCAAACAAAAAATCTCAAATAAATAACCTGAGTCTGAACGCTTACTCTAACCAGCTGTGATGTTCATCTCAGCTAATCTCAGTCATCTTTGTGGTTGAATTAGCTTCTAAAAGGAGAAGAAATCAATCAAGTTCACATTTAACATTTTTTTTATCTTGTTATATATTTTAGTAAAAGTAGTGATCTCACCCACCAAAATGGTACCAGCATGAGGAGCATGACCTAAATATACCTGGAGGAAAGTCCATAGCAGTCATCCTCTTATTCCCACCAGCTAGTTGCCCTAGGAGTATTTTCTAAGTGCTACTGCCCTGGAAAAAAATTAAGAGAAGAAAAAGCTTTGCTGTACTGTCACAACGCCTTACTAATGAATTTAGAGAATGCAACAGCAGCACGACAAAAATGGGTAGTCTGCAGAAAACGATGGGGATGTGATTGCCGAGAGGTGAAAGGGCTACTTACTGTCCAAGTCCCTCGCTAATGATGTCTCTAACTGCTTAAATAAAGTCAACCGGGGAAAGTGCTGAGGCGATAAAAACAAACTAAAAAAAAAAAAAAAAAACTAAAAACAACCCCGCCTTGATCCAGCTTCTGATTAATTTTGCCTCGTCGACTCCCTCCTCCAATTCTCTGATAGTCTTCCAATTGTTCAAAAGAAACTTAATCAACATGAGAAAACCTTGGAACGATGCATATCCAGACTTTCACAAGGGGGTAATGATGATGCACAATCTAATAACAGACTGCTGCTTTTGTCAAATCAAACACTTTTTAGTATTCATATGCTTGTCCAATTAAACCCTCTGAACGAGTGTGCCAATCAATTAAATGTAATGATTTATGTTGTAAGTCTCTTTGAAGCAGCAGGAGGTTCTGAGGAGTTGAACAACACAGTAAACTGTCAACAGGAGGAACATATAATGAGAAGGAATGTTCAAAGAAACCTGGAAGTGAGGTGAGCGGCGGAGATGTGCGCATAATTACTTAACAAATGAGAAAAGCATCAACATGCCTATGTGGAGGCTAAAAACAGACATTTTTAAGGTTTCTCCATGAATGACAGTTATAATAAAGATTAAGCAAATTTTCAATGAGAGAAGGGTGTTTCTGCATTGAAATGACTGTATATGACATTTATGGGATGTGCCTGCTGATTTCTCCTCATTTTCACTGACATCTTGTAATTGCATACAATAGAAGTTTTATATGGAAGCAGCTTCAGATGCCTGGCTAAAGGTTTGCCAGCACATTTCTTTGCTCCACTTGGTGAAATGGTTTTTTTTAGAGACATATTGTCAACTGCAGTGTTGTGCTGAAGCAATCATAACACTGTATAGCACACTGAATGGTTATATTTCACCGTTCAGCATTTTGGAGGGTCATCACCCCGACAAGATTGTATTTCACACAGAAAGCAGAAGCTGTTCAGTACTAATGTGCCACCACTGGGTAGTTTTCAGTCCTATTATATCAATACCGTCTGTCGTCGGAGGCTTCCCTGCGCTCTGTGGTGTGGTCATCCCACAGAAGCTTCAAGGGAGGAGTCCAATGTTTTTCATCAGTTCTGCTGGGGTCAAGGCAAATGACTGGGCTCTCGGGACTCCAGGGGTCCAGTATCTTCAGCACTTAGACATCAGTGTGCAATTTGAATGGTTAACTTGTGAAAAAAAAGGGAAACAAAAGACAATTTCCAAATCCCATTTGAACCTGTTGATGGTTTTAGGGAATATGAGAAGGATGGTTATATTAAAGTTAAATACATCATTTAGTCTGTTTCTTATAAATGTAAATGATTGTAATGTTGTAAAATCAATTTGGGGCAAATGTCATTGTATAACATGTAAATGAATATTTATTCCATGGTGCTTTACAATTAAAAACGAAAATAAAATTTGAGATTTACTTAAAAAAATGTTAATCCTGGGTGCATTAATAACTGCCATGATACGTTGAGAACTTGAGTATTTTGACGTCACTGAGATTATATCAAGTAAAAAAGTATCCTAAATATTTATGCAGTTGAGTGAAACCACTTGAAATACCAATTTTAAAGTAAATCTGAAGCATTACTTTGCTTGAGTTTACTTTTGCTTCATTAAAGCATCTCAATACAAGCTAACAGCACACAGAATGGACCCATGCAGGATTTGAACCAGAAACCTTATTACTGTGAGCACTAATCCCGACACCAGCGGACCGACCCCGCTGACAAAAAGGAGTCATGCAATATGAGACTGACTTAATGAAGTGAGTCTGCAGAGAAGTTTCAGTCTCTAATGTTACTGCAGACTCGGATGTTTAGTTTATGTCCTCATACTCATAAATGGAAGTCATGACGAAGTTATGGGGAGGGGGGGAAAAAAGGTTTTTATGGCCCAATAAGTCAATGTACAACATCTATTTGTGCAACTATTGTTTGACCTGCCACTCATTTCTGCACATGACAGAAATAGAGACATCTAATAATTATTTCATCAGACAGACAGGAACAGTTAAAAAGATGAAGTCTCAGACAATTTTATTAATCTTTATCAGTGGAATTAGTATGAATAAATAATATGGATACACCCCATCTGTTTTCAGAGACACAATGTTCAGATTTGATAAGAGATAAGGGGATTCAGATTCTGGAAAATAAAAACCCTGACACTTCAAATGACGCTGGCTAACTTTATTCTGAAGCTGAGAAAACCAGAGAAACGTTTGATCATTAGTCCTCTCTGCCAAGATTACATATGTGTTTCAAACTTTTACAGACCTTAACGTACGATGACGCCATGATCCAGTTTATCTGAGCAGTAACACTTTGACTGTATAACTGTTGATTCACGCTCTTGTAAATTTTTATAACCATGCACTCCTTCATGTGCTTAAATGGATAAGATGTCCCTGAATAATAGCCATTTTGTTTCTTTTAATAATAGCTATTTAGAGTAGTCATTGACATATAGTTCAATAAAAAAGTTCACATTATTATCTGTGTCATGCAGTGACAAATTTGAAAGGTGTCAAATTCCCCATTTACTGTATTTACTGCTTTATAAATAGTGGTGTAAATAATACTCCAAGATAAGCTGCTGTTAATAAATAATGTTCCTGGAGTTTCATTATTCCCACCGAGGAATCCAGATATTAAATAGAAAGCTTACTGGCGTCTGATGGTCTAAACAGCACCATCAACTCCACAGTCATTAAAAAACCAAAAAAAAACAGACTTACGGAGGTGGTACGATGACCAGAACATGGGAGGTTTCTGCTTATTTTCAGCCTCATAATGAAAATAATAACCTTTCTGGCTTGAGTGTTAGTTTAAAATAGTGCCAAACATAGAAACTGGGGCCTCCCGAGCCAACTTACTTTCAAGATTTTAAATGAAGGAATCGTGTTTCTGCAAAATACCCAGAAACCTTTTTTTTGTTTCTGGGTATGCTCCCTTGCACTTTTTCGTGCTTTTAATGGTTAAATAACACAGTATCACATAACAGTTTAATTTCAAAATTGCACAATAAAAATCATGTGGCATCATAGTTTCTGTAATAAAAATATAACAGTACACTTATTGGTTTCATTCCATGCATCTGTTTTTAGTCTTATTTTTTTCTTTACTTGTATTCTTTCATCAAATCTCATGTTTCTTGTTGTTTTCACAACCTGCAGTATTTGCTGTTTTATTTTACAAAGAACTTGATCCCTTTTGTTTTCTTTAGTGTTGTTTCGTGTTCAGGTTTCAAACTTGCCTCACAGTTGCTGATACATACCTGTGTCATGTGAGTTATCACCTCCCTGTCCTGTATTTGTCTGCATAGCATTAACCTAATACTCAGGTTACTGTAAATTAAATAATATTAAAATAATCATAGTGATAATAGTTGTTTTTAATGTGTGTATTTCATATTCTGATTTTTCATTTATGATATCCTATTTTGATTAATGCGACGTCCCTTTTGTTCCTTCATCTTAGGTTCAGCATTCCCTCTAGGATTTAATTCAGCAACACCAAAGTTTGTTGGCATTATAATACAATATAAAGTTCACTTTTGTTTCTGGTTTTTTAACAGCTTCAAGTTGTAGCCTGACCAGCTATCCTTATCCTTTTCCTCTTGTTCCTGTAGAATCAACTTTGGTTTCCAAGGATACAGGATGTCACTGGATATGTATGTTACCAGTCAGTGAAGCAACACAAATGAAGAAAGCCATCTAGGTTATTTTGAAGAGCAGCTTTTGTACATCCCTGTATGAGTCATTGCATAAAGCCTGTCGTTACCCAACTGAGATTGGTTCGGTACGATCTGTACCGGTGACAATACCTGTGAATGTGTGGGGTACCAGACCTGTATCCCCAGAGATGAATATTTGCATAGTGAATAAGTTTGTGCTGTATATGGCTGGTCAGAAGAAAAAAAGCCTCCAACAGATACAGTTTCATGTCCCAACTTTGTGATTGCATCTCCAGGATTTACTTCAGTAATGCAACTAAGATCTGAGTATTTTACGTCCTCGTGTTTACTTTGAATATTACATCACTTGTTCTCATGTTAATTTCTTATATTCTCTTTGTTAAAGTTTGAGTTTTGATGTCCATGAAAATGTGCCATCTATGCAGTTCAGTTGCATTGCTTTTCTTTCTTCCTCACCACTTTTTTGTTCTCCGTGCCAGAGCCATTTTCTGCCCCCTTGCTTCAGTTTTATTTCTCATTCGGTTTGTTCCTCATTTGGCTTACACTGAATTTCATTTTGGCTGTTTTGGAGTCCCTGCATTGCAGTACCTTTATGTGTAAGTTTCATTTAAAGTTTCCTATGTTCTAAAGCTGCCTTCATCTTGCCTGCCGCCTGGGTTTTGGTCTAAACTTTTCTTCCCGTGACAATGCGACCAGAACAACGTGTCACTTAATCTGACTGAGCCACTGAAGTGGAAACGATGCCAGACATTGAGAGAATAAGTAAGAATAGCTACATTTTTTGTGGCATTACAAAGGTCTTTGTGGAGCCTATTTGAACTGGATCATGGATTAACTGTGCTGCAGGGTTAGATGTACTGTTTGCTATGACTTATGCTTTCATTTTAATACAGCTTTGTTTTCAGAGGGGTTCACTCTAACGATTCAATCAGCCCGGAACCGGCACCGTCTCAGGGGGGCGTACTGACACACACACACTGATCTTTGTCCAAAACAAATTTCTACTTATTGAAAAAGTCCAAATAAAAGTAAATGGTCCTCTAGAGCTTTACTTTATCTGCTCAGCGTCATTCAGGGTGTAAATGTGTGCCGTAAAAGCCTTGTAAAAAATTGTAACGTGCCTGTACAAACTATTTTGCTTGTCTTTCAGATGAAGCCACAGAAGTTATTACCTTGGCTGTAATTGAAATAACAGCCATTAACAATGTAGTCACGCTGATCCTGCAAATATATGCAAATGTGTGGCCTTTCTCTGTATCAAAGAAAAGAAAAACACCCCATTTAAATTTCGTATCAAAGGCCAGTCGGCGACTAGTTTACTACCTCTCTTGGTATTATGTTCAGCCTAAAAGCCCTGATGGTTTTGTTCACCCATGCGTCCATTATAATGATACCATTTCCTCAGTCCACACGCCCCTCCGACCTCCTCCCATTCTTCCTCTTGGCTCGGACTCTGATATGCGGTGTAAAAAGCTCTGGCTCCCCGTCGTTCCAGAGGTAGACAACACTGGTTCGGTCGGAGTGAATGTCAGGCCAACACACACTGTGCAGCAGGCGCCTGCAGAGATCGGTGTTGGTCCTCAGATGTGGAGAACAGAAAGACGGGTCCTCCAATAACAACTGCCTTTTGTATTCAGACACATCCTTGAAGAGACACCCTTGCTGAGTAATGGCCACCTCCCCATTTGTATTCACACAAATGTGAATGCACACATGGGACCTTCTCAGCTGAGGTCCCCCTTTTGCCTCCACTCACACCTTCACAGATGTGATCCAGACACGTCCTCAGCGTGAGTAACCCACAGGGACGCTGTGCGACAGCTTAGACTTGCTTAGGTGCACTATTAACGCACAGCAGCTAGTCAAATATGGTGAATGAAATTTACAAATTGGCTTTATCCATCCTTTTAAAGTGGCAGAATTCAGTCATACAGATGTGCATCGCTTTTCCATCAATATTCCTGAACGATCGTTAGCAGAAGATTGGACAGCAACTAAATTGACTAAAACCAACAAAGTCCTTATAGAGCATGTATTACAGCTTTTTTTACTCTTCAAACCACCAGCACATATGACTCAAACAGCCTCTGCCCCTCTAGTTCTTCTCTACAGAGCAATCACTAATCCTTACACAGCTGACTGTAGGCTTCTCTGTTTTCATGCGGCTATCTGACAAGCTCCACGCTGCTTTTGAGTAAAAGCATGAAAATGGTTAATTTTTCACTTAAGTTTGATACTGTAAAGTTCATTAGTTCTTTCTGGTAAAAGGCAAAAAGAAATCCTGTTGCTTTACTGACAGCAGCAGCATGTGTGATACTCTTTTTCTGCTGACTCAGCAATCGTCGTTGCTGCTACAAGTTGGCCATCATCAACCAGAGGTCGGCCTCTGGAGCGAACAAACTACCAGGAAAAGCTCCGCCTTAACCCCTAGACAAAATCATTTCCACATAAACAGTAATACAAATCCAACATAAAACCACTAAGTGACCAAATTGTCAAAAGACATATATGAGGTGTGCCAGACAAAAATCAGAATTTAAAAAAACCCTTCACTTTCAAAACTTTCAACAACTTAACTTCAAATTCAGTCTTAACCATGTGAATCATATTCCAGTGCAAAACATCACCTATTTAATGTAACTCCAGATCTCTCAGAATTTTTCTGTGAGCTGCAGATCATGGAAAACAGACTATACTGAGCAGCCATCTGGGAAACGTGCATTCTTAACTTCATTCTGATTGGATAACGCTTGAAGTGACGTGATTGGTCAGTCCCCCTTTGATTCTATTGGCTGTTAAGATTCCATAGAGGTGTCAATCACCCAAATCTGGCTGAATTAACACATTTAATATGTACAGAGATGTCTAAAATGTGCCAGAATTACGTTTAAAAAATAGGTAGGCCTAATTTTAAGATTTACGTATTTAAATTACAAACAAAATTTCCATCCATCTGGATTACATAGATTTAATATAAACAGGCAATGTGAACTCAATGTGGTTCATATTTGTCAGTCAAATATAAATAAAACAATTAAGAATGAAATTTATGAAATAATACCAATAAACCCAACAAGTTTTGAATGCATGAAGACAGATTTATGTGTTCATCATAATACATCTAATATGTTTCAAATACTTGAGGACCAGTGGATGTATTAAATACATGGTACATTGATTTTGAGTATTTGAAACAAATTAGATTTACTCATTATAAAAGGATGGGAAACTTACATGCAACTGAAATACATAAATTCTGGGGTTAGGCCAAAATATTTCTGAGTGTACTAATTTAGAAAGTTCATCTAGACGTTTGACTTCAAAAGTCTCTCTAATGGTGATTTGTTGCAAAACAGGATAATTAATGATTTTAAATTAAATGATGAATGTTATAGAATAGATTTCTAGAGAACTGAAGTTTTTCTTACTTGAATTCAAAAAGACATGAACTCTGAAATTTTAATTTTATTTATTCATTGCTTTATTTATTACACTCCACTTTAAGCAGTAATCCCACGTTTGCTTTATTTTGATACCAAAATTATTTAAATACTCACTAAAGTCCCTAACCTATACACATTTTAAATTAAGATGTCATTTTTGAGTGGGAATCTAAAAATATAGGCCTCATTAGAAGGAGGTTAATGTTTAAAACAAGTTTTACAGCATCCAGCTTGTAAAATATGGAAAATTCATCTTATGTGTAATTTTCTTTTAAGTTGCAGCAGTTTAAACCTTTTTCATGTTAAAAGTGATAGATATATCTTATGCTGTCTGACCTAGTCAGATTATATTCACAAAATGTTCCAGAAAAAAGTAATAATTTAGACATGCAACTAATATAGTCGTCCTTCATCAGTAAGTTAAATGTCTGAACGGGACTGAATGGGTCTGTGCACAAATATGCCCTGAACAAACACACACCAAATTAGATATTTTCCAAAATTAAAAATGTGACCACTTAAAAAGATGAAAGTCATCTGATAAAAACACTTTAATTTATCTGCTCCCTTAGTGCACTTATTGGAGAGTTGTTTTTTTTTTTTTCATTTTGATCTGATGCCAAAATATCTATTTTTGATGAGAAGATTCTTGTAATCAGCCTCTGAAGGAGCAAACCACATGAATAGTCCACTAATGCAAATCCACCTCCGTCGACCAAAGAAACAGTGAAACAGTTAAAGTGGTGCTTCTGTTTTTTCCCCCCTGTTCCCCTCACCTCCTGCAATTTCTTCCTATTCATCAGTGAACTCTAATCATACATTAGGCCAATGAGCTGTACTGCTATGTGCCAAGTGTCAATTTTCATTCATCGCCAAATGTCAAGTTGTTTTTATGTTTCTAAGCCCCGAAATCATTCACTAATATGCCGTCTGCTCTTTTGGAACACAGAGGTGGGAGGAGAAACACCATCGCTGCTATTATAAGATAGGTCGGTGCATGGAGGTTGGCGGAAATCATAAAGAATCCTCGCTCTTATTATCCATTTGTGTCACCCTGCTTCTGATGTGTATGCGTGAGCTGCGATCGATTTTGTGTGTTTTGATCTGTGACAGCTCAGTTGCAGTTTTTACCGAAAGCGGAGCTGACAAGATTGATAGGGGTTATGATTTCCAAACATGTAATTTATCAGCATTTGACAAATCCATATCTGACGCAAACCCCCATCATAGAAGTTACTTGGATTTCTGTGTTTTGGTGCAGATTAAATCTAAAATATGATGCATGTGCATGTGCAGAGTGTGACAGGGCATGTGTGGTCTCAGTCTGACAGCAGAGAAGGATTGACAGTGCAGAATTGGATAATATTTATCTACAACATAGCAAAGGAAAATGGGTTTGTCGCTGATGACATTTTCATCGATTGAAACATGTGCTGGCAGCTGTCGAAAATGACTGATTTTTAGGACTTGTGGGTGTGCTTTTGTTCCTGGGAGGTCAAGGTGCCATGCCCACCCAACTAAACTGAACATATGGATAAAAAAAAAAACACTCCTCAAATATCAATTTGGTTCTCAAAAAGACCAAAGAGCCCTGGAACAGACAGGAAAAAAATGAATAGGCTTCATGATTTATAAAATACCTTGAAATGTCACAGATTCAAGGATTGTCGGCACATAAACCGACTCTCCTCTTTCTATTCAAATTTCTAACATTATAAAAATAACAAAGGTTACATATATACACACATCTCACATGGACACAGTATTTTCAAATCAGACATCACCTCTAAGTGAATAACATGGTGGAACTGACTTTTGTTCACGCTGTTATGTTTTTCAGAGAAATCACTGGACCTGCAAGAATGCTGTAGTTTGTTCATTCTCAGTTACTTCATATACAGTAGGTGGTGATTTGGTGTTCTAACCAATTCATGGTTAAAGTAAAAAAGGAAAAAGGGGTTTTATGAGAGAAAATAAAAGACTGAAGCTCTGCAGATGTAAGATGTGTTGAATTGACTGACACCAACGCAGCTCAGCAGAAGCCTCAATCTGCAAAAATATAGTTAAAGAAGAAGAATTTCAGACAAAGTGTGGAAGCCTCTCTTTTGGGGGGTTTGGGTGACAACGTTTCAGAAGGAGCTAACTCAACCTTATCCAAAACTGGACAATGGACATTGATTTTTTTTTTTTTTTTTGAGCCGGCCCCTAGTGGACATTCACTGAACTGCAATTGTCCCTACTTCACCACTGGTGTCAGATTTGAAAACATTATGTTGACCCTTAGCTAATTACATGCCAGCCAAAAGCATAACTCCCTGACTGAGTACCTCATAAAAATTAATAAAAATTAAAAGAAAAAACTCTCAGAACCTGGTAACCTCGGCCCTTCAGATTACACAACCACAATTTTTTGATAGGGTTGAAATAATTCTGGTTCTGTGGAACATTTCACTGAGCTTTAACTGTGGTGATTCGAAGCTCTCTTCACCAGAACCTGCAACTATTTCCCTTCGCAGTCACCCAGTTCACTTTACTTTATTCCCTCAGTTGACCTTGATGACCTTTGATGATTTATTTCTTCTTGAATAAATGGAACTTGGACTCAAAAGGAAACACACCATTAAATAAACAGCAGACCCTAATTTTACTCACACTCAATCCAGAAGTCTTGATTTATCATTGGACTCTCCCTCATCACATCTGTTCGTTTATGAGTCCCACGAGGGTCATGTTGAACAGCCACGCTTCTCTCTGGTGAGTTCAAGGTAAATCCCATCCGGATGTGGTCAGGGTCCAATGAGCATGACACATTTGTGCAAAAAGTGGTATTTAACAATGGTTCTCTGTAGTTTGTTATGAAAATGGCTTAAGGTTTCTGTCGAGAAAAGCCTCAGCAGCTAGTCTGCCGAGATAATTCTCGCAGAGTCCCATCCAGTCCCTAAAGAGATGCAGATTTGAAATGCCTGCAATCATTCCAAGATTCTGTTCTTCTGGAAGTCATCTAAAACTTCTCTCTCTACTGCATTCGTGTAGTTTTCTGCCAAAAATCCAATGTTTTCCCTTCAGCAGTATTAGGGGGATAGTGACTCATTGAGTCATGTCATTAGATAATGGGTTTAGAGGAGTTACTCAAACAAACACAGTTCCTCGAAGTAAAATGAGGTGCAGAGCTCAGCGTTGTTGTTTTTTTTTTGTGGGGATACCAGGGGATTTCCAGGACCGCTGCAGGGCCCATCTGTTGTAGATCGAAGTTGCATAGCACAACCACTGACCCATGCCGCAGCTGCCCTGTCACAATATTGTTTTTAAAGGTATACACAGCAGCCATCTGCACCTTACTGCTGCTGGCACCGATACAAGATACTCTCAGTGCCAGTAGTAAATAAACAGAAACCCTCAGGCAGGTTCATGGTTTACTTATTGATCAGCTCAGCTCCTCAGGAAAGTCGGCGGCATGTTTGCTCGGGTTTGTGTGTGTGTGTGTGTGTGTGTGTGTGTGTGTGTGTGTGTGTGCGTTGGGTGTGCGTTGGGTGTGCGATGGTGATTTCTGAATGGTTATCTATGATTGCATTTCAGTTTAAATTAACCCAGCCACCATAGTTACTGACATTAATATTAATAAACACATCTCAAAATGCAGCTCATGACTGAATGAAACATCTTCATGTTCGAAACCAAGAAAAAAAATGAAAGAAAAAGTATGTTCCTCTTCAAACAATTAACCATAAACCCAGAGAGAAGGGTACATTAATCCACTGAACTCAATACAGTTTTTTTTTTAACTAAAAGTTCAATTTAATGCTTGAAAGTGAAGTAAAAACCAGGAGCAGATGTGTAGGATGGGGTACAAACTTCATTAAACTTTCAAAGATATTTTTCTCTGTTATTTATTATTCACTTGACATTTAGTTGTGGGACCATTTTGATACACTTTTGCAGTGTCACAACATTTCTTTTTGTCCAAAGCTGCATTGATTTTTCACCAAGCTCTTGCATTTTTGCAAAGATTCTCTTTATGGTTGTGATCTGGACTCTCTGGTGGCCAGTTTGAGTACGATACATGCTGGATTTTTGTATTTGTCTGTGCCAATGCCAAAGTTAAAAAAAACCACACAGATGGAAAAACATGGTCATTCAGTTTAGAACCATCCTGTATTTTTTTTAGAGAATATAGGGCTGTTGAACCAAACCGGACTAACTGAAGCAACCCCAGACCATAATACTACCTCCACAGACTTATTTCTTTTATTTTGAGTGACAGATTTTTCAATATCATGAATTTAGTTCATATTTTGGGTGTAAAGAGTCTCACTTTTAAACACTTCCGTTATTTCTGCAGTTGATTTTTTTTCTCCTTCTTTTTAGATTTAATTAAATGATTAAGTGATCACCAATCACGATCAGTGAAGATTCGCTTCTGCTTAAATTTCATTTTTGAATGAAATGATCATCAGCATACTTCCAGGTTTTAATAATGTATCAGACAATTCTCTGCCCATTTTTAATAAAGTCATTCACTTAATTATTTTGTTTGCTTCACCCAGAATAACATCTTTTCCACAACCACAGACATGTTTCTTCAGATGTGGTTGATTAAGGAACGTGAAGCTCCTGCATCAGTATCAAAAACTTGTTGCCAGTGGAAACATATCAGTCAGTGCAGCACTTTTACAATTTAAGACTATTTGTTTATTTTATCTCCAGGAGATGACTTTATTTTTTCAATTTTCTTCCTAATATGATTACACTGTTTGATGGTTCAAAAAAAACCTCACTGAGAGCCAGCTCTTCAAACTACACTTTATAGTTCTGTCTGACTTTAAATGTCTGTACTCTAAATTTTAAGGTTTCATTTTTTGCATGACTTAAGTTGATGACTTTTTATGGCACAGATGGTAAAATAATACTTAAACTGAGCAGCAGAGACTGAGATTTTGTGTCATGGCTGAAATAAACATCTCTTGTTTCTTTTCTTTCTTTTACTATGTTCTGAATTTGTAACTTTTTTATTATCATTAGGAGTCATTTTGTTGTATCATTGTGGCTAAAAGTCACAAGCAGACTTTATAATTCTTTATAGAACAACCTGTGTGTGAATGATTGCTTTATTATTGGCGTTTTTTTGTACTCAAAGTATATGTCATTGTCAGTGATATGATTCATGCATTATTACAATATGGATGTTGATTTTTTTGTCATAACTTATTTTTGCTCACATTATTCTGTCATTGACGAGCTGTTATAAGAATTGATGAACATAGAAAGAAATAAAAACAAACTGCCTAGACACGACATCCTTCATAAAGTCATTATTCCCGCCGTGCCATTTTTCATGCGCACGCTGAAACTGGGCCATGTTGAAAGAGTTTTTCCCTTCTGCAATACAAATGGTTTGAAAAAAAAAAAAGCCTGAAGTGGAATACAAAACATCTTCCATGGAAACTATTTTATTAATTGCCTAATCTCAGCTCTGAACTGGAAGTAATCATGCTGACAAGGGGGATTCATGTCGCTATTGTCGCTTGTCTGTCTCGCACAAAAAAATTAAGATAAAGAAAAAGAAGAATAAAACTAAAATTTCCCTCTGGATCCAGACTGTTGTTTTTTTTCTCTTTTTTTTGTAACCTTGTAAAAAAAAAAAAAAAAGGGAAAAAAAACAAGTGCAGGCCTTAGCAGAGGCTGATCTCTGTGAGTGCCCTTCAAGCTTTAATGCTGTATAGCAACTAAGTGGCAGGACTTTTTCATTAAAAGACATTAGTGTCATATTAGCTATTTGGCCCTCATTGAATCCTCCAGAAACATCTCAATTTACTAAGAACAAAGAGGACATCATTCCTTTAAAGAGAAGCTTAGGACGTACAGTTTTTCACGGACGATTATACTTTCTACTACAAAAATGTTCTTTTTCACTGTGTATTAATCCATACCCGGCTATGACTTCATTGTCTCCCGTGGCCCATTTCCCTTACGTCTGAGTGTAATTTCAGAAATAATGTACCCTTTAAATTCTCCTGCATGTCTTCTTATAATGCAGTAAATGAGGGTTCAATGTTGGATACACACATGCTGCTGCAGATGAGAGAATACTAAAACTGTACGTCAGATTTACACTCGGCCTCAGGGTGTGTGTGTGTGTGTCTGTGTTTTTGTGTGTGTGTGTGTTATTGTATTGTGTTGTGTGCATGTGTCTGTGTTTGTATTGACAGGCTAACAGTGGCGAGGCCTGGCTGAGAGGCTCTCAGGGCTTTTAGTCGCTCCCTCATTTAAACGGCTTTGAAAAGAGGAGCATGGCCTGTGGTTATCACTGGCACGTTAGAGGGAGTGAATATAGATTTTATCCTTTCCACCTCCAATCTTTCTCTTTTTTTCCAGCTTTCTTGTCTATTTATCTCTCCTCGTCTCTCCTGCTCTCTCTCTCTCTCTCTCGCTGTCCTTGCAATAATGACAGCAATTCATATTGAATTTCTTTATTCTGTGAAGGTGATGAGGATAAGGCTTTGGAAGGCAGGATGCAAACAATTGTGAGGTGGCAGATCATCAAGAGCAAAACCCCCACTGGGGAACGTAGATGTGGTGGTGGTGGTGGGGTCTGCTGGAGCAAGGAGGGGAAAAGACACAAATAGCAGAGAATGGGGTGGACGCATTTTACGGGATTGACTGAGAAGGACAAGTGGGAAAGAGAAGAGCATGGGATGAAAATAGAGAAATGGAGCACCCTGACTGGGAGGTAAAAGAGGGGTTGAAGAAATGACGGGATCAAGAAATCCCAAAGGAGATGAAGAATGAAAGAGCACATGCAGGGAAAAAAGCGCTCCAGTGAGCTCCAGCGCACTGGGCTTCATACCCCAGAGACCTCTATGAGTGTGTGTTGGACCTTTGCATCCTTATGCCTTTGACCTGATTTGCTCGCACTGTCTCAGTGTTTCTATGCAAACTGACTGTAAGTAACTTTTTTCTTGACATCGTTCCTGTTGACAAGGTCAAATAAATTCTGCTCAACTGCAGCCAAGAAGACGAAACAGGGAGGATTATCTGACAACACCAAGATAAAACTTCCAGTTCCGATTGCCAAAGAAATGGAATAATGTCATAAAAAGTATCAAAGAGGAAGTAAAGAGAAAAAAATGTCTGGATTCTCTGCTGGAGCATCAGGATGCTTCATTGTAAAGGTCCTCAGTAACTTAGAAAACCAGTAAAAGTAGAAACTCCATCATGTTTGACACACGCCCATTCAATCCTCGTGTTTATATACCGGGATACCTGCTTGTGAAACTCCTATTTATGTAAAAATGCTAAAACTCTAAGTGGCAAATGAGAAAAAAAGGAAGAAAAAAAATCTTTTTAACCATCTTTGCTCCTGTGATTTTTACTTAGAAACAAGTTAATGAGATAATGTGTTTGTTTTTTCGTAAAACAAGAAGTTGAAACACTCACCCACTGGAGTAAAAAGTGCAGCTTCCTTTGTGTCTGCCAGAAAGATGAGATAGTATGAAAAGAAACAAAGTTCATATGAAGAGAAAACTGTGGCAGGTAAATTGTAGATTACATGGTTTCCATCCCGAGATAAATTGGGTAAATTTCCTGTTATTACTTGGTTGGTTATGTGTGGGAGAAATAGCTGGTTGGTTTGAAATAGCACCTTTCATCACATCCAGACCAATGCCTGAGTTATTTTTTTCTCTTTTCATTCTTTAATTTCATCCACAACTTTCTTAATTTCTTCTTATCCTCTGGCTGTTTTCATATCTGTAAATGACACAACTAGTGTGTACTGATTTATGTTATATGTAGTATGTAGTATGTGAAATAAAAACAAATGCACAATCTGAGAAATAACCAAATGCTGTGCAGCTAGTTTAGGTTGCTGGATTTAATAATGCAGTGGAGCACCATATTGTCATGTGACCAAGCGACTGGCTCCTCGTCGTGTTTTCAGGGTGGCTAAAACAAACCAATGTAATGCAGCAAATACTGTGTACTGCACACTACACAATATGTAGTATTCAAAAATGGTCTCTGCTGTCCTCCTCCATTAGATCCACTTCCACCTGACACGTGCTGCCTGATCACTCGTCTGTTTCATCTGCACTGACAGTCTCAGACCATCTTTGCCATGCTAGCAGTCCAGCAAGATTTTTTTTATGTATCCCGTTCAGTTTCTACTTCTCCTGAACCCCGTGTCTGTGGTTATTTCTAATGTTAATTTGACTTCCTGTGCACCTTTAGATTTGTGAGCTTTTTGTGTGGACTGATTACCTGTGAACCAACCTCCTTCTGTAATCAGACACCAATAATGATTTATTTTTACTTTATTTCACGTGGAAAGGTGTTTTTTTCTCTTTTTTATGTAGTTTCTGGGTTTTTTTAATCGATGCAAGTTTTTCCAGAATCTAACCAGTCCATGGCAAAATACCTCTTGGTTTAACACAAAATTTGAAGCCCAACAGAAGGTAAAGTTAAAATTGTTCGAAATTCCTTAATTCCTTTATATGGACTTCGTTGCTTCTTGAACTTCTTCAATTTATTTTCTGACTAGAAGGCATGAAGACAAACTTGAGCTAAAACTCAGTTCACTTTAGTTCAGTTTTATTTATATAGCACCAAATCATGACAAATGTCATCTCAAGGCGTTTCAACAATACAGGTCAACTCGTTCCAAATTAGTCCATTTAATACAAAGGCAAAAAAAAAAATGATCTGGTTTGTTAAGGAAATCAACAGAGGGTATCAAAACTTTTCTTTGCTCTGAGCAAGCACCAGGCGACTGTGGAAATACAAAACTTCCCTTTAACTCTGGCAGAACCAGACAGACTCAGGAAAGAGATAGAAATAATAAAAGCTTGTGTTTGATGGTGCTTTCCATTTGTAAGGCCCCCTGAGGTCTGAGTTCCAACTCAGAAAATCAGAAGTCGCTTCTCAATACTAAGTTTACTAAGTTTGGACTTGCACGCCTGGAAGATCAGACTTGAGAAGTAGGACTAGGGAGAATCCACTTTGCAGGATGGCTGTTGGAAGGGCAGTGAGCTTGAAAACATCACGGCTCAACAAGCAATGCAACATATATTAAAATAATTTTTATTGAACATAAAAGGAACACCCTAAACATTAATATGATTTACAATGGTCTATACACTTGTGACAAAAGTGTTGCAACTTTTACTTCATTAAGTAGTTTTTAAATAGGTTTTATGCTTTTGTATGTCAGCTGTGTTATGAATAAAGTTTGGTGGAAGGATGAAAGCAGAAAAGCTGGTAGACATTGCTAACAATGTCAACCAGCGACATGGTGTACAACATCCATGCATTTGCAACTGAAATGTCATCAGCGTGGGCGTGACATCAGTCCGACCTCTGACTTACAACTTCTGAGGTAAACTTAACTTTTAGTATTCAAGACACCTACCCAGCAATTCTATGTAGTCATGATTAGGCTGTACAGCGGTGAATAGATGACCTAGATCAAAACTGATGAAATATAAAAACAGTGCATTTGAGGTCGTGGAGGTTTTAAGGGGTAACCTGGCAACCGCCTTTGACAAGCGCAGCCTCTGATGAAGCTGGAGTAGACGCTGGTACTCAGCTGTGTTTCAGTATGACTTGTTAGTAGGTAATTAGGTCAGCTTGTTACATCAAACAGCACAAATGCTCTCATGGCCCTGCAGTTCTCTGCATGGCGCCAAATCAAGGAAACAGCCTTGAAAAGCAGAAATATCTAAGAGCTGCATATGAAGGGACACCGACAATTTAAAAAATTGAATAAACTAGAGGGTGGGGTCAAGTGACAACGGCGACCCCTGTTTAGCAGACACGATGCTGATGTGAGGAGCAGATTTAAAGACCTCAAGGGCTCAAGGAAAGCACTGATCCTCCTGTTTATCTGACTAGAACAGAAGGAATGAATCTAAGGGTTATATTTACATGTGTTTTTCTCCTTGTAGATGCCTACTGAGCTGTCCAAAACAATTCAAGCAATAATAAATGACAAAAGCTTTTATCGAGATTGAGAAAAACAACAGAGACATAGGACATAAGTGAAAAACAGATGATTTTCTATGACAGCTGGCATCCAGGTCTTTCCCAGGGGGGCTGTGGGACTGCTGTGACAACCACTCCACACAAAAACAGCCTCCTTTCTTGTTTTCTGTATACCAGATGCCTTAAATCCGAGTAATTTGTTTCTTTAAAGCTCCTGCTCAGAAAGCTCGTCTCTCTGTAGGCATTCGGCGAGGTGATAGCACAGCTGGAACACAGGAACTATTTTGGTTCAGGTCTTAACTCAGGTCAGGGTGCTTTGATGAGACACATAACTTGTGGATGAATTCGCGGTCGCTCAACTTTGTTCTCATGGCTCTGCACCCACTTCAATTAACCCCCTCCCCGACAGTGTAAGCCATTATACTGGATGTTGCTAAGCACTTTAGGAAAATTGATCTACTGAACAGAACTGTGACATCCTAAAGTCCCTTTTGAGCAGTTATTGTCTGCGCTCAGCTTTGCAGAATTTAAATGCCTTTTATGTCTTTCAGAATGGTCAGTTTAAAGCATGGCTGGATTAAGACATCCACGAGTTTTCAGAAAGAAAAAAAAAAGACACAAAAGATACTGAAATACATCTCTTTGACACATGAACATCTCACTTTAAAGACATGTCATACCCCTTCAAAAATGTGTGTGAAACTCGGGTTGTGAGCCATGATCAAAATCTGAGGGAATATTTTCCACTGACTGACAAGAGGAGCCTAATTTATTTTTTTAAACTGTCACTATAAATATAAATGTGTTCCTAACCTCAGAATGATCCTTTTCTCTTTTTCCTTTTTGGCAAACTGGGTCATCAAAATGTCAACATGCAGATTCCTGAACAGCTTTTTTTTTTCTATTTATATCAGCTTTACTATGGCCAATATATTCTCTGTCACCTGGAAAAACTGCAGACGCTCTGTTTTCTTAATTGTAAAACAAAGCAAAACATATTTCATATCGATTCATCAATGTTTTTATACCATCTTCATCCTGCAGAGTCACAAGGGTGCTGGAGTCTATCCCAGCTGGCACTGGGGGAAGAGGTGGGACACAACCATCTACCAGCTCATTACCGAAACAAACTGAGGAATGAGACAAGATAACCATGAACACTGACACTCGCTCCTACAGACGTCCAAGAACCACCTGATATGCTTGTTTTTGAACCTGAATGGTGTTCATGTGGCATCCCAGCCAAAGTAAGGCAAGTTTATTTGCATACCACATTTCATACACAAATGCAACTCAAAGTGTTACACAAGTTTTTAAGATGAAGAAAACAGAAAAAATGTGAAAAGAGCATGAAATGTTAAATAAACTGTAAGAAAAGACTAATGAGAGCAAAAGAAAAAAAAGGCCCCTAGCTAACATGTAGTCATAACCTCAGCAACACACACACACACACACACATGCACACATGCACACGCATTCATAAGTGAAGTATCATGTCCTCCGTCTACCTTACTTCAACTTGCAAGGTATCAACCCAAATATTCAGTCACCTTACCATGTGATACAAGATTTATTGTCATATTTTCTTATGTCTGAATATGTGAGGTTTTTTTTCCATCCACTTCTGCCTGCATGTTAAACTGAAATAAGCAACACAAAGAAAATCATCTGCCAGTGATGCAGTTGCTACAAGTGTAGCAATAAGTGTATACAGTGTAAAGAAAATAAGTATTACAAATAAATATCAAGTACTAATAAGCAGGCCAGTTGACAGACTTGCTGGGGCCCAGGACAAGAAGATCTCACATGGGCCCCCCCCCCCCCCCCCCCCTCC
>JAOWBL010023463.1:0-32706 GCA_028564865.1 Zenarchopterus dispar
GTGAAAACGCAAGTGTCAGAAAAATGACACAGAGAACACAGAAACAGCTCAGAAAAAGCTGAACACATTTCGAACATGTTAACATACAAGTGCTTTCTGTTAAGCATGTCGTGTTTTCATGAAATGCTGAATTTTCCTTTTTGATGTGTGTTGTGAAATATGTTTTTCTCAATGAATTTTTAAATACATTTTTTATTTTACTTAGTGAAATTTTGCTGCCTTTTCTGAAATGCTGGAAAAGTTCTGTCTACTTTTCTCCTAAGCATTTTCATTGACAGCATTGAAAAAATAAAAATAAATACAATTTTTAAAAAAAAATGTAAAACAAACATGGAAGAAAAGCAACGAATTTGGCAGGAACTATTTTTTCTGTTTACAATTATGTTGTTTTGTTCCTGCCTTTTCTAAACTATAGTGCTCTTTTTAAAAAAAAAAAAAATCATTGTTGCCTTTTGCACCACAAAGAGGACGAAAGGAGGATGAACAAAAGAATTTAACAGTGAGAGTAATGAAAAACAGTAATCCTGCAGACACGACAACGGTCAGAAGACGGTTTCCAAACTTGAAAATCAGAGCTTAAACAAAGCAAAACTGGCTGGATAGACCACAAACTTCCACTCCCCCCAACCTTCACACACATCTGGCTTTATGAACTCTGACCTCCTCCACTGTTTACTGCTTCGTGTGAGTGCAGAGGCAGGAAAACGTCCCTGCTGACCTGACGCTCCTCACTCACTTTCCCCCTCTTATCTGTGATGATGTTTGTACTTGTTCTCGTCTCAGTGCTGTTAGAAGAATTTTTAACTTGCTTGATATTACTGAAATTACAGATGACTATCAAAGGCTTCTGTGTCTGAAAAAGGAATAAACCAGTTGCTTGCTTTTGAAAACAAGGAATGGAGAGATTGTTCTTTGTATCTGGCGCCTCCTAGTGGTGGAAACTGGAGCGGTAAGATAGAGGTTGACAAAACTTGCTTCATGGAGCATTTTATAAGCACAAAACTGTCAACTTTTTGAGCTGTTAAAAGAGGGGCTTCTTGTGATGACATATTTTTTAGATAGTCTGATGATCTCCCATGTTTTTTTTTAAGCTTAATAGAGCACTTTGAATGTGATTCTGTTCATCTGAAAACTCCTCGCAAGAATTTAGATGAAGCAATTTATTTTCTGTCATAAACCCACACACCCGTGTCAAGAGCATTAGTGCAGTCAGCGGTGAGGACTTGCATTGCTGGGCCCACATGAAATCATGTTTGATTATAACATTTAAAAACATAGCTTCTTCTGCCCATTCTGAACTTTGACCTTCCAGAAAAGAGAAATCACAGAGAAATCACCTGAAATAAATAAAGCTGTACTCCTACTTTGTTTGTGTCCCTGTTTAATATTTACAATTCTCTGAATAACCTGGGCCCAAAATATACAACAGATCCCTCCTCAAACATTTCATCTCTCCAAGCTTTTCACTGCCATTGTTCTGTACAGTATATAAGAAATGTGTGGTGTCCATTTTAAAAAAAAAGTCTCACTTTGTCCAACAGAATTTATTTCTTCAGACTGTAAGGAAGTCAGAAGTTATTAGTAGTACAAGTAAATAATGCACAATTTAAAATAAAGAAGTGTGGCACTGTATAAAATGTTAGATTTGCTTAATTTGTAGACATTTAATAACAACATGTTTAGGTTGACCTTAAAAGATAAAAAAATAAACTATGTCTTGAAATAAAATATTAGAACAAAAACACGTTGATATGTTGACGCTGAGATCACTTGCATGTCAAAAAACACTCATAACACGGACAGACACGACACAAGTCACACCACCACTGCCCAGATGTGAGATCTTTTGTTACCAACCTTTTGTTTTGACCTTTACTGACACATAGTAGCTTTAAAACTGAACCCACCGATCTCAGATCCTTCAGAAAAAGAAGAAAGCCATCGGAGTGCAAATAAATGTTTTTCCTAATTAATTTCAAACAGATTCAAATCTGTGTGCGTACTTACATAAAATGGCTGGGTAGCTTTTGGAGGGTTTCCACAGAGAAGATCTAACCACGTCAGTCACTTCACATGCAGGGACACTTCCTTTCCACATACAAGAACCATCCTCAACATTAACCTGATCTATAGACGTACAGTTGGACTGATGTTTGTTGTGGTCTGATGTTGCATCATTTTCCTGGATCACAAATGTTATTGATCACCAGTCTCCCTTGAATGATGACCTTTGAAAGGCGCAGGATTTTAAAACTTTAAACCTGGCAAGACCACCAACTACAAACAAATGAAAGTTGACATAAAAGGTTTCCTTCATTTGACCGCAGCAGACAAAAATCTGCTTTCTACATTCAAAAACAAAATAAAATACAATAAAATAATCACATAATGTTGAGTTGTGCTTCTAACAACCAAAGCAAGTTATGTTGGATATAAGCATATCACTTTAAAGAAAACCACTGCTCCTTTTTAAACCTAGGCCTTTGTTTCCTCCAGGGTCTGAATTATTACCAACAAAAATGTTTGGAATTGATCCACTATTGAGGGGGAATTTAAAAGGAAACCACCATATTGCTTCTGTGTAATCCAAGAAGCATTTTCTGGGTCTTTCACTTAGACCCGGAAAGTGCTTGGTTTTGCTGCTGACAGGGTTGTTATTGATCACCTGACAATGTTATGGATGGGAAACAGAAGTCTTACTCTCCAATATCGTGTAAATGTGCCAGCCAAGAGCCATGCAAGGAAGCATGGTGTTACATTACCACAAAGGAGTGCAGAAAATACAGGCTCCCGTTACTGAAAACACTAATAGAGGACATTTATTTTTAAATCGGGACATTTTTAATTGTAACCAGACTCCAGAGCGGGGTTTCATGAATGTTGAAAAACACTTTGTAGACTGGTATCAGCAGATAAAGCATGGAAAAATAACTGCTAAAAAACTACACTACAGCTGGGATTTTTGCCTTGTTTACTTAAATTTTCATTAATAATAATGATTCAGACCCTTAATATCTGGAAAAAAAAGGCTCAGGCTTAAGAATACTGAAACTGGAAAGATAAAAATACACTGTCATCATGCCACTTGTGCTGTGTGACCCGAATACTGAAATGCATTAAATAATTTGATAAAATTATATTAAGTTACATTAAAATATTTAAATTATCAGCTAAAACATGAGTAAATGCTTACTATAGACCCTCTAGACAATTTTTATGTGCCAAGGACACAAAGTTTGTGCATAAACTGTGTTTCAAACGTGAGTTTCACTCGTGTCCAACATATGGAGCGTAACTCAGACCAGACAGATTTATACTGAATCGGTGTGGGAGTGCTTGCTCATCAAGCACCAGTAAAAGTCAGCAGCTCGAATCACTCTTTCAACTTTACAAGCAGAAGGAGAAGTGTCATGTGTGTGGTGCTGTCACAGACGCAAAACTGACTGTTTATGTTGCCAAGCCAGATTGGGTCATTTCCACTGACGAGTCACAATGCAGGCCCGCTGTGTCAGACCAGCTCCTCCACACGTGCCCCACGACCGGCACTGAAAGATGAAGAGATCTTCCTGGGGCTTCTGGCATCCAGAGTGTTCCATAATTATATTTCCTTCATGTGAAAAGCCTGGATAAAAACCTTGTGTGTACAAAACGTATGATTCTGGATCTGTCTCTATACACCTCGGCATCTTCTCAAACATCTTTGCTGTTCCTGATGAAATGGGAACTCCTCCAGTTTCGTTTCCAGTAGAAGTTTGGAAGTCTCTGAGGCATTACTGCAGCACTCAGCCAGTCACGTGGCAATGAGAAGATACGACGAAGCACAGACCTGTTACTGAGAAGCCGTTGCTGAAGAGCGGCCTCGCTGTCTCCTAGTTTAGCAGTGATTATTCAACCAGGACAGATGTTCCTCACTTGTTGCGGCGGCCCCTGGGCTGAGATCCAGGGCTACAAAGGGAGCCAAAACGTCTCCCGTGGGTCCCCCAGCGCTGACGCAGGTGGAAGTCATAGTTGGCAGAGGTGCACATGGCGTAAAACACGTTGGCCGTGTCAGGTATGAGGAGCTCTGAGGCAGAAAGGGGAATGAAATTATTAAATGGTGAACATTATGTTTCCCAAATATCTGCTTTATTTTTCACCTCTTATATTCATCTTATTTTCATATGACTAAACTATTAGTGGAAAAGAAATGGGGAGAATTTATGTGGCATCAAATACATTATTCTAGAAGTGACAGTATATGTAGGAAAGGATAAATACTATATATATATATATACACACAACTGCTTAGTCCTCCTCACTAAAGAGACATTTAGACTAGTCACATCAGAATCAGTACTTGGGAGGACATGCTCACCTTTTCCACTGTTGAGCATCTGGTAAAGGCTGAAGTTGCTGGACCTGACATCTTCCATGTTGTGCTTTTCAAGAGCTCTCTTAATCACCTGAGGTGTGTGGTCCTGACTCGTCAGCTGGAGACAAAACAGATGTGTCAAAACAAAAACACCACATCTGTACATACAAGTTACTACAGAAATGACAGTGATCTTATTAGTCAAATGCCAAATTTGTACTGGTTAAAACTTTTCAGAATCAGAATCATTTCTAAATCCAAATGATATTGGATCTATGTGTCTGTACACATTCATGCATACACACATGTGTGCGCACTGTAAAACATACCAGTATGCTCTTGTAGACATTTCCATTGCTGACACATTCCACGCTGACCCTGATGATACACAGGTCTGCAATCTGTTTGTTGTAGACGGGCAGCAAAGCCTGAGTGGAGCAGCTGGATGATGACGACAGGTCCGGACTCAGCACCACAGAGGAAGAGCTCAGGTCTGGATGTGAGGAGCTGCAGGATGAGCTTGAGAGGCTCAGCGACGACGACGACGACATGGAGGAGAAGTCCTCCGCAACATTGTGAAGGGACCCTGAGAGAGACTGAAGGGAAGAAGAGGAAAACTTGGGTATAACGTCTTAAAATGCCTGTGAGCACAGGAGTCTGGACAGTTCTTGTGCTCATACCTTGAGTTTGAGTCTGAGAGGGGCGGGTTGAGGGACAGAGAGGTCCTCCATGTCTGAGCTGCTGGAGCCAGAAGATGATACGCTGATCTGGTCAGCATGCGTCTTCCTGAAGGAGCTCTCACTGGACGTTCGCAACCTGCACATACAATTTCATTTCAACACATTTGTTATACTGAGAAGTAAACAAGCAAACAGAGCTGGAAGATCAACTTATTGTTTGTACGCAGTTCCTGAATCACACATTGCTCAGCACAGACTATGATTAAAAAAAACCCCAAAACATTACATTAGGCTTGAAAAAAAAACATGAGTTGTTCTTTAATCTAGTGGGCAAAATAGCATGGAATTAACTGCCAAAAATGTCAGATTTCAGTGATATAATTTATCAGTATGTCCACAGTGGTGCTAAAAAAACCCCCCAAAAATCTTGTAATGTAGTAACTTAATCCAGTAACACATGAAGGAGAAATGAAGAAGAAACAAAGAATAAGAAATGTTTGATTTAGAGTGGAGAGCTGTCCTTCCAGACTTACGATGCGAGCTTTTTTGTTAGACTGCTCCATGAGTTGGGAGAGTTGGGACAGGGATCAACTGGAGGCTCCAGCTCACGAGACAGTTCATAGCTACACAAGACAAACACAGTTAAAGTCAGATATGATGAGCTCCGGTGACGCTTACTTCCTCATCCTTTCATGGATTTCAGTTTGGATTACCTCTCCTGGTCTGTGAGCAGAGTGGGTGCCTGCAGCCAGGCAGTGATGTGCAGATTAACCGGAAGGTTGTAGTGAGAACAGAAAGCCTGAAGCTGTCGTATCTGTGAGAGGATCTCAAACTCCTGCAGAGGAGAGTCACACAACCCAATCAACCAAACGCCAAGATAAAGGCAACATATATAAAATGTGTTTCAGCCCAAAAACATATTTTAAAATGGTCATTCACTTAATGTGGCACTAGGTGGTAGCACTTACACGCCTGCGTTTCTCAAAGTTGATGAGTCCACCCTGCACAGAAGCCAAGACAGAGTTAAAAACAACAATGTTTTATAAGAGATCATAAATCTGCTCAAGTGCCACAAAGAAGAACAAATAAAGAGCTCACTTCCACAGTGTCAGTCAGTGCTGTATCCAGCATCGTGAGGGCTGTCAGGTATGTACCCAGGTATGGTACGACGCCACTGCTGAAGCTCTGAAAATTAAATAAAAAGATTTTTTTTTTTTTAAATCTCCATGTTTTGAAAGGAAAATGACTTCTAGCATTGTTAATATCATTATAAGTTTTGAATATAAAATAAACTTGATCATCATTAAAGAGAAAATAAAAATGCACATTTCCTAGAGTACCTAGATTTAGAACAGAATAGACTTTATTGCCATTGTAGATTGCAATACAACGAAATTGGGGAGTGATTTAACAAAGTAAATAGGCAAATAGGGTTTATTTGAAAGGTAATACAGCAACTAATACATTTCAGCTGGCAACAAGTTATTTAATCCTAACTGATCCAGCGAACTATATCAGAAGACTCATCCTGTGACCATGGAAAAAATCTTAACTCCATTTCAGAAGCATCAATTTATTTGTCTGCATCTAGCAAAGAAAACAGCTAAGAGGACTGCTATAAATACTAAATTTAAACTGAGAACTGTCCACTGCACCAATACAACATCGACAAATGTGATTCATCATCTTTGAGGAAGAAATCTGGTTGGAAAAAGATCCTGCAAACTCAAGGCGTTAAAGCGAGATGACAACAAGCAGATGACTTATATAATTGTTCTTTTTCAGGCTTGAGCTCCTCCTAACGGGGTGCTGAGGGTGTAGGAGGCTTCACAACTGTATGCAGTGTGCTTATTTGCTAGAGTAGCATCAAAAAGCAAATTAATATAAGTGGTCAACATATCAATAAACAGTTCTACTATGCAACTGGCCAAATTTATTTGTAGTTTTAATGGCTTTGGGCTTCTCTTTGTTTTACAGGAACTGGACGGCTGACAGGAGCAGTATAACTAAATAAAGACGGTTATCAGCGGTTGTTCACAGTGAATAGCTCTCAGAATAGAAAGAGTATAATTATTTTGTGGACAACAAGACACTACATTAAATAAAGAAGAAAAATTACATTTGGAACATTGAGCTTTCTAAGAATTAATTAAAAGCCATTTTTGCTTATTTTAAGAGGCCAGTGTACAGCATCAAGCCCGTATCAACACTTTTCCTGTGTATAGTGTTTGGGGTAAAGATCATTTACTGTGTTTACCCATGCAGAGTCCTGCATAAAACAGTCTGTATGAGAGATATGAAACACACACCAAGTGGTTTAATGAAGTATACCTGTGTGGATTGTTTTTTTTTTAATTATAATTTTTAATCATCTTGAATTCATCGTTGTGTTCAGCGAAGGAATGACTAATGAACCTCCTGGAGTGCATTTTTACCCAAGTGAACTCTGTGTGTGAGATCTGATACACTTGTTGGGAAAACATTGTTTCTCTGTTCTCTATTTTTGTCTTTTGTTGCTCTTTCTCGTCAGCCTCTCTGAGACAGGTTCTGCTGGTAGTTTCAAAAGGAGTTTCCACTGCTCCATTTCACAAGTGTTTGACAAACGGGAATTGCTTGGTTTCTGTTCCTGAGCTGAAAGAAAATTCTGACATATCTCAGCCTTGTTTTTTGGGCGTAAAATACTACATACATAAATACACTCTCTTCTGTCTGTAAAGTCATGCTGAAATAAAGGATTAGCAATTTTTGAATGCCTAGTGCTATCACCAGAATAAGTGGTCAGATCAGATTAAAGTCCCTAGCATTATGTTAAGTGAAACATCACATAAATTCTCCTTTTCCACAGGAAATTATTATTATAATTATTATACTTTCATTGTGTTGTCAGATACTTAGAACTATGTGGCTCTATCCGATGCAGATGCAAAGAGCTTGTTTAACACCTCAGACATGTACTCTGTAGTACTGTAGTACGTTTAGGGTTTTGCTGTTCTCCTTGTATGTGTTGGTGTGTGTGAAACATGTGGTTACCTCCACCAAAATCTCTCTGCTTGTCAGCACACAGTTCTCATCAGGGAAAGTTTCACATAGCTGGTTAAAGGTTGCCATGCTTTCTCTGAAGCAAAAACATAAAAATATCAAGCAAGTTTTTAAATGTTGGATCAAGAATTTAAATTTTTATTCTTGTTTTTTTAAATATATAAATACTGAGTAAAATAAGACATGAGTTTTCTGAAAATGCTAACCTGCTGACAGCAGCCCAGGTCTTCTTGAGGCGATACACAGAGTTGGACTGCAGGGCTGAAAGGATGGCCCTTAAAGAGGAGAAGTTCTTCAGCTGTCTGCACTCCTGTGGTAACACATAATACTGTTTCGTTGTGTTTTCTGATGACATTGAGATCAATTACTTGATCAGATTGTAAACTTGTAATTAAACTCTTCAGTTTTTTACTCCTGACCTGTGCGACGGATATCCACTTCTCAATGACGCGTGCTCTGTGAACTGGACTGTTGTGCGAGCAGTGGGGTGAGCTGGGCACAGAGGAAGGGTACGGGAAGGCAGAGGCTGAGCAGGGCGATGAGATGGGAGAGGAAGTGGAAGGGCTGGCCAGGGATGGGCAGAGGAGTGAGGTGATGACACGGTTGGTGACGATGTTAAACTGGGAGATGGTGGCACGGACCGTTGGCGCCAGACATCGGTTCTCTTTCTTGTCACGCTGGGACCAGATGCAGCCCAGACAGTGAAAGGGCACCACTTTGACAAACAGTTCCTAAAGGATTATCGAGGATATCAAAGGTCATAAAGATTGAAAAAAATAACATGATGTACAATCATCTGTCCCAGAAGACTTTAACCAAAGAAACCTACAGCGTCCAATCTGGTCAGCTGCTCTGCTAGTTTTCTCACAGGGAAGTCCATAAAGTTGAATTTGTCCTCCTTTGTGGACATCTCTTCACTGTCCTCCAGATCACCAGTCTCCTGCTGCAGTGATTCCCTGAGGTGCTCTGACTCGGGCTGCTTGCAATCTGTCAAGTCAAGTCATTGTTTACGTGTAAATGCATGGCTTAGGTGAAACGTTCCAGGAAAAACTCAACAACCTGCACTAGTCTTCCTAAAATAGTACCGGGTGAATAAATCTTACTGTTCATTAATAGTGATAATCATTGAACTATACTACCGAATCCATCATGAGAATGTTTAAAATAATCAACAATCCTCTTAAGAGTTGGATCATTAAAAAAAAACAAAAAAAAAACCAAAACCTCAATCTCTGGAAATAAGATTACAAACAACCAGGCTTAGATATCACAGTTGGATTATTGGTCAAACTTTATTCCTCTAATACGATACAGCAATGTGACTGATTTGTTTTCCATAAAATATCCGACATCCCTAGTGGCCTTTTCTATTTGTACCTCGTTCCTGTAGCCTCTTGAGCAGGGCATCTGCAGTCTGAGCCAAACGCCTAAAACAAAGGCGACGATGCAAGTGGAGACACAACAGCCGGAGAGCCTGGTACTGGGGGGGCTCGTGGAAATCCTCACTATACTCCTCCAGCCACCGCCGAACCACCGGGAGTAAGGGGCTAAAGGACAATCAGAAGAAACGCATAAGTGCCCTGATCACAACTGCGATGGTGAAAAGAAGTATCTATACCAAAAAAAAAAGAAAAAAAACAGTTAGTAGTTACTGAACTGTATCTGTTCATTTAGGAGACAGCGCAATGCAAACTTTACAAATTACCACCATTGATGGATTGCAATCACCTGAGAGGGCAGACACCATGATCCAGGTTGGTGAGTGAATCATCTCTGTGAAAGAAGAGCAAAAAATGGCTTTGCATCAGGTAATTTGTAATAAAAACTGCATAAAGAAAAAAAAAATCTAAAAACGAGGAACATGGAGTCTGAGTGCTGACAAAAAGCTTCCTGCAAACAACAGATCCCAGATCCGAATCACTCGTGTTCATCCTGTAGAAATGTCCTGCAACACTCCGAATCCCTACAGACATGCCACAGCCTTGCTACCAATGGTAAATGGAGACGTGCCTCTTTATGGGATTTATAACAACGATAAAAATAATTCTCTCTCAGTAGAGACATGGAGATACACACACACACACACACACACATACACACACACACACACACATCTGTTCACACTGAAGGACTCTTTGCCCTTCAGTTGTTCCAAGATTTGATGACAGCCACTAAATGAAGCATCCTGTACAAACTTCTATCATGCGAAAGGAGAGAAAACAGATTTCCCAGTTTGTCCTGACCTTTTCCACTAAAGCTCACAGGAAAACTGTGGCCACCACCACGGTCCATGAAAATGAATAAATCAGTCTATCAGTGATCAGAGTTGTTAGAGACAGCCATTTTCAGCCTATTTACAAAATGGGAGCTGCATACGAATGATAATCATGAAACTACTATGCATCTTAAGGGTTTTTTTAAAACCTGATTTACCCAATCCATATATCAATTTTTTTCAAACAGCAGCAAAAAATAAATAAATAAAAAAACCCTCCAAAAAAACTAAATAAAAAAAGTTCAATCTTATGCTCTTCTTCAAAATCTAACAAGTAGATGACTTTTGTGTTCAACCCTAAAATCTACCATTTCAAAAACATCCCTGGAGGCAATTCCTCAACAGGGACAAGAAAAAAAAAAATCACGTGTATGTAAAAAGTCCTCTACAGGGTGTGGAGGGTGTGCTCATGACCATGACTGAATGGAACAAAGCTTGGCGCTGCTTTGTGACGATGAAACCTGCCCGTCAGCAGGGTTTTGCTTTGTGAATAGCTGCAGCAATATAAGAAGGGTGTAAACGGCCATTTCCCTTGAAAACTGATTTGTGTCTCTGATGCGTTATAAAACCTACTGACGCATACGCTGCACCTGCATCTGAAAGCAGAGACAATGTTTATAAAAAGTAGGACATGCCCCTAAAACAAATCAGTGCCAGGAAAGTTGAAGATAAAAATTTAGGGTTTCTCATAAGGAGAGTCATCGTTCAGGTCCATTTAACTGACTACTTTAAAAAAGGTAAAAGAAATTCATTTGGACAATAAAAGTTATAATTTAGGGGGACATTAATGTGTGATTCCATTACAGGGATACAGAATAGAGCAGCATGGATTGTTTTTTCCTTTCTAAATGTCGCACCATGTCGTTCTCCATCAGTTGAGATGTTTTGTGTTAAACAGAGATCTCTCTAAATCAAGCAGCAACAATGATCTCATATGTGGGCTTACAGACCGGCTGACTGCACCCTCATGACTTTTGTTACCACAGCTCACTGAGACAAAAGTCTGACTGTGGTCTTGGTGTGGACTGCCTCTCACCTCAGAAACAACAACTCAATGAGGGTGCTGGATGAGGTGAAGGATCTATAGGTGGAGAGGAACACATGAATGAAGTCGGGCTCGTGGTGCTCAGGGTCTAGCAGGTGGGTGACAAGACGCTCCAAGGTGCCGGCCTTGAGCCTGCGGACCTTCACCGTGTGGTACTGGATGCAGCCGAGAGCCGGCAGGATCTCTGTTGAATCCGAGCTTGGCAGGACGGGATCCCTGCGCAGGGTGATGCCAAACAAGGCCCCGTCCTCCTCTTCATCCCCCCACTCCTGCAATGGGTCCTGCAAGGGAAGAATTCAAAGACATTATCATCTTGAAAACCTTAAAATCTGACAGGAACTTGTGAAACTTCAGATAAAATGTCTGACATCTTTTTTTGTGCTGGATGACTAATTTTTGGACGAGTAGGGACACCTAATGACGAGACTGGTGACTGGCCCGCAAAACATTCACTGACACATTTGTTTATATTCTCAAACAGAGGGACAATTTGTTGACTCACAACACATTATATAACAATTGACAAGGCTATTTCTTCATTTTTAGTGGTGATTAAGAACTTTTTTCTTTCTTATACATCAATAATTGGTCAACAATATTCAAATATGCCAAAAATCAACAGGGCCTATTGTGTAAAACTCTTCTAATGATGTTACTCTTTCACAAAAAAATAAAATAAATAAAAATGGTGTATTATTTCTCTAAAAACAAAAGACCTCAAAGTGCAATTTTGAACTGCAATAAATATTTGCAGAGATCCTGAGATGAAGCTGAATTAACTGATTTACTCCTACAACACAAATTATCAATAACATGCAAGACAAAATATTCCTGATCTTATGTCTTTATCCAAAATCATACGAGTTCTTCCAAAGTTCCAGGTAATGAAAGTTACTGGGCAGATGTGTAACAACACAAGAAAACGAGGCCTTCAAAGCAGGTGGCGTCACATGACAGAAACTCAGTAGTGGATTACACAGCCTGCACTAAATTAAGGCATTTTTCCTGTTTGTCCTGATGAACAAAAATACAGGATTAAAGAAGTTTACTGAAATGTTCAGAAAAGAGGAAAAACTAAAACACTGTATAAGTTTATTCACTCGAACAAGGATAGAGAACAACAGTAAATCTAACGTACCATGGATAAGTGGCATTTCGACATGTTTTCCCTGCTAATGTGATGAATAAATCCTCCTGTGTAGAAATCCTGCTGAAGGTTTTGCCTGAGCCGTCATGACGTCATTATTATTAAAACTAATGCAAACACAAAAGAAAAAAAACCCCACATACATATATAAAAGCTGACCTGACTTTTGCGATGCGAGGCGACCTAATGGATCTAATTGAGGAGTGAGTCAACGAGGAACGAGACACGAACCATGACGTAGTTGACTGGGCGGGGTCAATCGGCAGGTGTGGGCGGGATCAAGACTGTTGACCAATGGTTGTAACGTTAATGACGTTATTATGTAGATTTTACAAGGGCTGGAAAACTTCTGTCGATACTGACAGTGCTAAAAGTGCTAATTTCAGTCTGTCTGTCTGTCTGTCTATCCATCATATATATGTATATATATATATATATATATATATATATATATATATATATATATATATATATAAAATGAAAACTTTGTCTTATTATACATTTTACTCCTCTGAATCCATGTGGTTTTTTTCTTTAGTGGAGAGGAAAGGTTTAAAACACTGCAGTCTAAAAAAAAAAAAAAAATACAGCTAAATACTAAAGCTTTTAGACAAATGGAGTGTGGTAAAAGTGCAATATGTGTCCTTCTACCCTGGATATGTATACTGGTGCTTAGGTAACGTTATATGTCTACAGTTCACCACTTCTAACTACAAACAATTGCTGTACAGGACTTAACACAAGGTATCAGTCATTACTTCACTGTAAGATTTCAGAGCAGCATTTGATTGAATAAAAGAAGTATCCAAATGCAGGAACTGTGCTCTGCAGCAGCTAACTGTCTTGGGTTAAAACACGTAGCTTCTTAATACAAGGGTTTGTCGAACTGCTGCTGTCAAAAAGTAAATATTCATTGTAACAGGAAACGTTACAAGAAATCATCATAAGATCTTTTCTGACAACAAATATCACCATTTTAAAAACTTCAGTGTTGGCATTTGGCCCCTGTGTGGTCGTTTGCAGAAAATAGTTGGTTTTATGGTTTACAATGCATCTTTCAAAGTACATAACATATTATTAGGGCTTTGACTCAATACGTTTTTTTCTATTTTTGATTATGAATTAAGTCCATAAATCCTAAGCACTACTGGCTGTGTTCTGTCATAAGTTGTACTAAGCAGACTTATTTCCATGTTTCATTTACTGCATGACTGAACAGCTGAGGCAGTACTGTGACATCTAGTGGCCAAGTCAAAATATAGATTATGAATCAATGCAATTTCCTTCCATTATCTACCTGCATTTCCCTTTGGAGTTTCCATCAGGAAATCTTAATTTCTGCTTTTACAAACAAGAAGGTGATTCTTTTTAGGAAGAGGTTCAGTGTTGATGTTAAGAGATCAGTCACACAAGTTAGAAGACAAGACTAGACCAACATCAACAGGTAAGAGACAAAGCCATAAAAGAATGTTGTCAGGGTGCTTTGCTTTTTTTTTTTTGTTTGGTTTTTTTGAAAGCAGTCTCTAGCTTACATTCCTGCTCGTGAGCTGAGGAGGACAGGGTGACATACCATCTAAAGCAGGTCTGGTCTGATTCCAAAAATACAAGTTTGTGACTTCAGGGAAAGATAAACATGCATAAATGGGGTTCACATTTAGCAGTAATTGTAAATGAATCGATGAATTCAAGAAGGGCCCAAGACCAGAGACTTTACTTTGGACTGGGGCCCTTCTTGAATTCACTGATTCAAATATGAAGTCACCTATCTCAAATTCTGAGAAAAGTAAGTAAGACCAAATCAACCAAAAACGAATCACAAAGCTGACCAGACAGGGCGTCTTTAATTAGGTTGTCCACTGCTTATTAAGTCCAAAACGGAACAATGATCTTTTTGTTTGTCTAATGAGTTTTTGTATTGCTTATGTTTGCCAAAGCCACACAGTATTTCAGGGAAGGCCTAACAAAAGAACAAGGAAACAAGAGAAAAAACCTCAATTAGTTTCTATTTCACACATGAATAGGTGATGAGATGACAGGCTGACAAGAAGGGGAAACACGACTGCAGAAAAAGCCACATTTAAGGTGTTATCACAAAAATGATTATTATCAAAACTAACGTTTCCTCGAGAGTCTCATGCACTGCACTTCCTTCTCAGTACCACTAAATATAGCTGCTGAAGTTTTCTGAGTGGAAAATAGTAAACAATAGCGGAAGTTCCCAGACAAGAAACAGAAATAACGTGACTGCACAAAAGAAAGCTGATCCGGTACATCTGACAAATACCAGTATTCAAATCAGCCTTAAAAAAAAAAAAATCTGTGACTCTAGATACTGTATATTAAATTACCCCAAAAATGGAGGTGGGCTTAACCAGTTTGTTTTGTTTATTCATTAATGAGCTCATAATAAATATCACACCAGTTCTTATCACTGGTATTCCTCATTATTTCTTGTCATTTTATAGCCAAGAAATAATGACAGACAAAGTCAATAACTTGTAAATCAATAACTTGTATAAGCACCTTCAGCAGCAAAAAGATGAATTATTATCAGTATATCACATAGTTATGGAGGAACTTTGGCTCACTCTTCTTTATAATGTTTCTTCACTGCATCAAAAACTAAGCCACTAAACTAAGTGTGTGAAAATTACACACAAGGAAGTGCAGCACTTCAATGGCAATTCAGAGGGTGAGTAGCAGCCAGTTACTGTAATCAAATGCACTTGACTAGCTGACCATCAGTACATGTGAGCGTCTCTAGAAAAGTCGAGGTTGTATCAGTCTGCTGGTGAAGGGTATTCAGCTGTGAGTTAACACAATCCCTAAAAGGACAAGACATCAGCAATTTTATCTACTCTGAGAAAGGTTATGAGAAACCTTCATGACAGATGCCAGTCTTCTCACAAGGTGACATTTCACACCGAGCGATGCTCAGAAAAACGCCCAAGAGCTACATCCTAGACTATACAGGCCTTCGTAAGCACGTTAAATGTAGAGTCAACAGTCCAACACCTAAAGTTCGGCTCAATTTGGGTCACACAAGAGGACGATGATCTCAGGTACACCAACAAAACTACACCAGAAAGAACCATGGTACTGCAATGGGCCAGTTAAAGTCTAGACCTCGAAACCATCGATATGCTAATGAAGAAGTTGTTCAAATGTCTGAAACAAATCTTTAAATAAGAGTGGGGCAAAATTCCTCCACGATGGCATAAAATGATAAAATGACCACTTGACGTTGTAGGAACAAAATGCAGTTTTACAAGCTGCTGAATCACAGGGTGTACTCCAGATCCTGTCTATACACTTCAGCTTAGATTTCTATAAAATCAACAGCAACACAGTGTAAACTCTCATGTGTTGGCGTTCATCTGAGGTTGTATTTAACTTTAAGACCAGATAAGGACTCAAACATCTGTAGTTTTGTAAAACCTTAGATCAGGGAGAATATGAAAAACATGACAACTAAATATCTGTTAAACAATCCAGATTTTAAAGAGAAAAAAACAAAAGAAATTGAATATTATAAATCTGTAAATGAACTCATCAGGACTCATGGTGACACAGGTGTCACGCTGCCTTTAAATGATCTGAATTTCCTCACACATAAAACCCACTTCTTCTGTATGCACACTATATTTTTTTTCTTCAAGCAGAAATGGGTCTGGGTTGAAATGATAAACTTTGGTAACTCGTTTTCTAAAGGATGTCACATAGTTCTCGTGACTTTTCAATTATTTCCTGGAAAAAAAAAGTTTTTATGATCAGGCGTTGATTATTTAAGTTTTCCATACTTTTTCTCCATTCATTTGAAATGTTAGCAAATAATTCAATATCCACTGAAAAAAACTGAACTGAATATGTTCCTACAAAATACAACACATGAGATTTGTGGCTTCTTCTTATTGTAGAAACCTAAGAAACAAAGCTGTCTCTTATAAAAGATCCATGTGCTTTGGTGAAATCTCACCTCATCCTGGACGCTGGTATCCAAGAACTGGAAGCTCCTCAGCCACACGCCAGGCTCGGTGTCCATGTGGACGCCCACGCAGGGGTTCGATCTGAGGAGAAGCTTCTTCATCCTGCCTACCTTACTGCGGAGGCTGCGGGGCACCTCCTCATCACCACCCCTGCACACGGAAAGAACGGTCCTCATCCGCCAGTCTGAGTAGTCACCTCACGGGCCCACGCACACTTCATCAGATCTGTCCCACACCTGTTACCTCATCTGTGTCAGGGAGGAGAGCACGAAAACGCACACGCTCAGGATCATGTCATACGTAATCCACAGCGATTTTCAGGTCTGTGGTTGTTGAAGTTAAAACAGATAAATAAAAAATATTCAGTTGTTGCTGAATATGACCATAAAGACACGGACTTCTGGGTCAGAAACGAGCCTAGTATCACTCATTATACAGAACAGGGACATCGAGGTTGTTAGACAGTAACTTAAACTAGATAACTGTCTACTCTCACCTAAACTGGACTGTGCTAAGATAAGTATTCGGTACATTAGTGAACTTTTACTTCGCTGACATGGTGACAGTCCGGCATTTGCTCTCTTAGATTTGATCATCAAAACTTCACAAGATTAACAACAGAGAACATGAATCTGGGCCAATATTTAGACTTCAGTAAGACACAGATTCCCAGATTAAAGATGAATCTTTAAAAATACACACAAAAATATGCCCTTTTTAACTGATCTGTGCTCAAACACGATCAAATACACAAAAACACAGGAATGATAGCGTCACTTAACTGCACTCCTGCCTCTCTTGATCTTGTTTCTGGAGCATCCTGGTGTCGGAGTTCAGAGCCGCAGCGAGAACATTTGTGTTGTGAAGCTTGGAGGAAGAAACTGGTATTTATCACTGAAGCGCGATTGTTCTTTGTCACAGTGGGTGGATGATGCCCTGCGCATGTGTGTGTGTGTTTGCGTGGGAAAACCCTCCTCCTCCTCCTTGTTTGGCACTACTCTTGTTATATGTGTAATTATGGTCTATTTTAATTGCGTCTCACGATTCTGATGTCTCCGGTTCACCGCTTGGCTCATTAAAATGAAGCACCAACCAGTTCGCCTTCATGTTCTCCCTCACGGTGGTGACAACAAAGGAGCTGGAAAAAGTGGTCGCCTTCGTTAAAGAAAACTGACTGAAAATGATGAACTAAAGCTTTTAGTGGTAACTTGTATTGGGGGGGTAGTTTCTAACAACCATCAAGCGCTTAAAGGTGTCTTACCCGGGAGAGATGACACTACATAGATCAGACAAAGTGCGCGTGGGAGGTCTGTGGTTTCACCTGCACCCACTGAAACACGTCCAAGTGAAAGCTGCTGGACGAGGACTTTGAGGAAACACCTCCACATTCCTGCTGGCAAAGACTCAGACTGAAGCAGGAAGACCGGGCCCGCCGCCTCTCCTGATTGGCTGATCAGCCGGCTCAATCCTGCACGCGCGCAAAGGCGTTGATTGACAAACGTGTCAATCCATCTTCCCTGTTTACTTCAACATCCGTCAGTTCTTTTAAGTTGCGAGTGACTGATTGTTTTGTATTTGATAGCAGAGGAGACCGGGGTTGGTGTCGTATTTCTTTATTTTGCCATACGATGAAATTAGTTTGTCACTGTCAACGGAAACACTGAAATCTCGACTTCAAATGCTAATTGGTTTAATGTCCCTTCATAATTCCTTCACGTCACACGCTTTAAATGTTGTTACAAAAAGGAGTGTAAATAATTAACATTTCTTTTTATTCCGATTCCTATTCATTTATTTAAAGGGGAATCATGAGTCACAGCTCTCAGATCCAGACAACAAGGCTGGGGTGCACATTTCAGTCTTTCATGTGCCCACTTTTTTTTAAACAATAAAAGCACTAAACCCAAACCCCCTGTGGGCGTCTGTTTGACAGTGGTTCTGAATAGTTGAGGCAGGAGTCATCTTCATCTGAGTCAGGCTCAGGAGGTGGTGATCGCTTTCTCTTTTTTTTCCCTCCAACGTTTGATGAACTCCTCTGTTGTGGCTTCTTGTGTTGTTTGAAAAGCATCTTCATTGTTCCCTCCTTTCTTCCTCCAGCTGCTTTTTTTTTCTTTTACAGAAGAAAAAACTTAGGGACAAGTTATTTCATCCTTTCAGAAATTATTCAGCTATTTATAGCAGAAAGAGGAAAAATGAGAACGAGTTTAATATTGTTTTATTGGAACGATGAACTGTCAGCTGTTATCAAAACAAACCCACTGACACAAGACATAAGGGCATATATGTCTAAAAAAATAAAGGTCATCTAATTAAATAAATGTCATCTAATTAAGGTTGTGAAATTATTTTTTTCTTATATATATATATATATGTACGTATGTATGTATGTATGTATGTATGTATGTATGTATGTATATATATATATTCCTTTCCTAAATTGTTCCCTGCACCTAAAACAAAACTAATACTAAAATAAAACTAACCAATCTTTCAAAACTAAAACTAAGCTAAAGTGATGCACTTGTTAAACTAACTTAAACTAAACTGAATCAATCAAACAAACTGAAAAATGCAATAAAAATAGAAACTCTTAAAAAAATCCAAAACCATTATAACTTTGATCCCATGAAGCTTAAATGTAACAATGATTTCTAGTAAATTAACTTTCAAACAATTTTTAAACTTAACTTTCAAAAAAGATTCAGAATAAAACTTGCCACTGACTAATCTACTCATAATATGGTCATATAAATTATCAAAAAAAAAAAAAGTAATGGATTGTTATTATACAATGGTGTATGAAAGTGATAATGTATTATATTAGGTCATGTTTGTGTCCATAAAACTATGAATTGATTCTTCACAAAGTTCATGTTCCACTTCACGTGGCCTAATCCTAAACATCATCATGCAAATCAGTTAGCAACTGTTTAATTGTAGACTGGGTTAAAGAAAGGAAAGCTGTGCCGGGACTGGCTGTCACCCCCTCGAGCATCTTCTGATGCGGTCATACTTCTTTTTGTCTGTGGTTCTGGCTCCTGGGAGAATCAAAAGGTGACAATAAACTATTTCAGCAGTTACTACTAACAGGTTTAATCTCTAATGTTAAAAAAATAAAGCAAAAGGATTGTGCAAAGGGTGAAAACCTCAGCGTTACGATCACTGGACAAGTATGTTGTAAACTTGTGGAGGGTAGAAAAATGTATCCTTGACTTGCTGATTGTGAGGGTCTTCTGTGCCTCAGCATCTCCGTGTCCAGCCGGTCCTAGAAAGCCTCATCCTTCAGTGATAACGGTGGAAAAGTAAAGAAAAAAAGATGTTCACAGGGAAGAGGAGAAAAATCCTTGGTTTTGCTCAGAAAGAACTGAAATAGGTGTTATAAAAAGAGATGTGTTTGGTGTGAAGTATGTATAACTGATGATGCTAAATGAAGTTTTAATTACCTGAAACCTGATTTCATTCAAATTAAAATGCTCTCTTGTTTTCCCTCAAAGACTCCTTACTCCTTTTGTATCTAATCACAGTTACTCATCAAGACATTCAGAGAGTCCCTGAACCTCGACTTTCGTATGGGAGGAACACACTATTCTCCAATACGTGCACTTTCTGAAGACACGCACGCACAACTCAGTGTTGCGTCACTAAAGTGAGCTCTCAGAGAATGAACTTGTGTCGCCCTCTAGTGGACATTTTTAATCATGAACTCAATGAAAAAATCTGCCCCTGTTTCAGCTGCTGTGGTTAGATCACAGGGTTATGATGGCAGGAAGTGTTTAAACCTCATGGCTGGATGTTACTCTGAAGCTCTAGTATACATCTGATGGTAAAGACTGCATTTTACTGAAAGTGGGTGGCATTTTTGTGCTGTACACAATTAAGATTTTTTTTTTTTGAAGACTCCATTTTAATTGCAAGCCAAGACCTCCTGTAGGTTATCTAGCAACATGGACACAAAAGGGAAGTTAGAATATATACATCTTCCTACCTAATATTACTGTGACCCTGCTCTGATGATAGCTTGACAGTACTACAGAGTAAAGTTAAAAGCTATATTTTGACGAATTTCAATGACGACATCATAAAGCACTTAACTTGAAAATATAAACAATCATGGCTTTTACCTAAATAAAGCAAAAAGCAGTGGCCTTTCATTCCCTTGAAAATTAATATGGCAACAGAGACTTTTATTAGTTTACAAGAATATAATTAAAGAACCATACAAACTCAAAACATTTACATTAAAATTTTACATGTTTTGTACTCAGAGCATGAAAAGCTGTTAAAAACAACAATAGCAATAAAACATTGTGTAAAAATAAAAAGGTTAAACCATTTGGGATGGTTCTAATCTCTGAAGGCTTTGATGATCACATAGTTCATAAATGACTGCACTTTAGAAACTTAGCTTTGGTGAGTAATTTCAATAGTGCAATATATTTAAACAAATAAACGTTTCCAAAATTAGTTTAGGTCAAAGTACAATATAAACAAGAAATGCTGTAATCAAGTATATATACCCAATTAAGACTTTATCCAACTGTCTGTTTAAATTACTATTTACGCTGGTATTCTATCTTCCACTTGTTGTCACGTCCTCACAACAACGTTGAGTTTGTAACGTCATAACCGAATCAATTTTAATCCCATCTGACAGTGAGACAAACATACTGTAGATCAAAGGAAATGTCTTCAACTCATGATACACACGCACACACAGACACACAAACACACACACACACACTGTGACTTAGTCTACAGTTTTGGGCTCTTGGTTGGACTTGTTTACAAGACTGAGGAGGTTCTGCGACATGAAATACGGCCTCTCAGCTGATCCATCGTTGCGCTCCAGGTCCTCCACTGCGACATGGACAGAAACAGTTGAGAAACACTTTCCCAACGGGACACCAACATTCAACTGTAATATAACTCAACTGTGATCACGCCAGTAAACTGAACTACTTTTTACAGGGATAAACATTTTTCATACAATCTACACCGTATGATATGTCATCCATAATAAAGACCAAGGATCAAACTGACTAGTTAGTATGAAAATCATAAATATAATTTATAAATACGCGCTGTACTAGAAAAGGTTTCAGGAAAACAATCCTTAAGCAATGCTGGTTTTCAAGAAAACAAGAAAACTCACCCTATTCTACAGTCCTAAACTAAGTATAAATACTCACAACAGACAAAATATCTGAGACGTGTTCACATGAAGTAATACTACTAGTTTATGTCAGGTAAATTTGACTATATAAAAAATTAATTAATTAATCAGTGATTCCCTGCTATAACATGAGAATTTTCCACAAGTGGGATAAATAAAAGTCTCATTTTATCAGTTTGATCTTAAATGTTTGGAATAGCTTTGATTGCTTTATTTAATCCTGCAATAATCCTTTTTCTTGATGAGCATGGTCACCAGTTTGTTCTGAAAAGTGCCGGGACCATCAGGTATGTGTATTTATTGAAGTGATGGAGACAATTGCACGTGTGAGTGTGCACTTTATTTGTGGTGCAGTATTAGTGACTGAGTTGTTGAGGTGGGTAGGTCCACAGCTAAAGAAACCTGAAACAATCAGATGTATGACTCCTGAGATTTTTATCGTTTTAACTCTGACTTCTCTACTTGCTAAATCCTGAATCACAGCAGCTGTTTATGCATTGTGCACGTGCATTCTTCCACAGAGTAAAACTCCCCATCAGTTTATACTAGAAACATCTTTTTTTTTAATTGAAGGAGGTGTTTTGTGTTTTGTACAATGAAAAAGGAAGCGATCAATTTCATTTTTGGGATAAAAAAAGAGGGCAGAGGATACAAAGGTTTGTTTATTTAATCTGACTTTATCTGATTTGAGAAAAGAGTTTTGTTTTAGTTTGAAATTATGGGTTAGGGTTATGCTTACATAAAATCCAGAATGTGCGAATAGGTTTACAAGTATGAACCTACTTTTAAGGGCCTCAAGCCCAAACTGAGACATAAACAAGTAAACTGACATGTAAAAACTGTAGCATTGCCCAACTCTTTGACCTGAAAACTCACCTTTTTCCAAACAGTAACAGTTTTGATCGTCACGTGTTCGTCATCCAAAACAGAACTACTACGATTAAATACAATCACCTTTAATCAAGATTTATATCCAGTAACTATGGAATGTCTTCAGTAATTTGGAAAAATCACCTTACATCTTTCACAAGATGACAGACAAGAAAAAAGTAAAAAAAGCATCCAGAGACTTAAGTTGTTAGTTGCGAGCATTCAGAAGGCCATTTCAATACCATGCAGCAATAAGACAGAGGGTCGGGGTGGAGGTCAGAAGTGAGTGGGAACGTTTGGGGTCAGTGAAGTCTGAGAGATCCTGATGTCTGTATCATGGGCACACAATTACAGCACTTACGCCAGTCCAAAATACCAAGGCATATAGGTGGCAATACAATATACAGGTTCCAATCTTAACAACGATGAAGCCATAAAATACACAATAAACATACACTATTGTATATACACTACTTCCACTGGGGGAAAAAAAAAAAAGAGCCGGTATTTGTATAGTATATCAAATGTGTTTGAAAGGTTTTGGCATCAGCTGGTATTATTGTAAACAGTGAAAGTTTCACCATTGATTGAAAATGTTTTCTTTTAAACTGTAAACATGGTTCCTAAGCGGTTCTGTAGTGCATCCGATAATTGGATTAAGACGACAAATACTGACAGTAATCAGGCACAGATTCCGCAATCACTATGTTCTACAGACCTTCACGATATCAAAAACCAACGCTGCTCTAAAACCAACACAATCAAGCGCTTTTTGTTTGTTTTTTTTGTCTTGTTTTTTTTTTTTTTTTTTTCTAAGCTACAGAGACGCACTGGGCTTTCGACCTGCTTCAGCCTTCGTTTTGACGGGAACTTCCTAGAGGTTGGCGTTACAATCAGAGCTATCTGACGTTTTAGCTTCTATGCCACACATTTAACAGGTCCATATCACAAAGCTTTAGGTACGAATCTTTACGTTGTGTGAGGTTAAGTTAGTTTCACTTGTGTTTGCAACATCTACTCCTGTGATGCAGGTGGAGGTTTGTCTTCCTCAGACTCCTGCTTTTCCTCTTTCTCATCAGTCTCCTCTTTCTTGGCCTCCACAGCTGCAGCTGACACGTCCTCTATTTTTTCCTCCGATTTCATCTCCTGCTTGTCTGTTGCTTCTTTCTCCTCTGCTTCTTCTTTCTTTTTACTTTCCTCTGCCTCGCTGGCTTTTTCGTTCTCCGCCACTTCCTCTTTTGGCTCATCTGCATCTGTTTTGGACTGCAGGGGCTCCTCCTCCTCGTTGTCCTGCTTTAGTACCGTCTGCTGCTTCAGCTGGACCTCTCCATCCTGCTGCAGAGGTGTTTCCTCCTCCACTTTCACCTCATCCACTTGTTTGGCAGCATCTGGCTGCTCAACACCATTGCATTCTTCCTCGCTCTTCTTGGCTTTGGAGAGGATCTCGTGCAGTTCGGGAGACATGAAGTAAGGCCTCTCGGGAGAGCCGTCATTTCTTTCCAAGTCCTCACCTTTTTCAGCATGTCGGTAAGCAGCGTTTTTGATTGGGTTAGTGGAAAAGCATGAAAAAAATGAAAAATAGTGGGAATGTGGAAATAAAAGTGAAGGGAGAAATGAGACAAAGAGAAGAAGAGTCAAACATGGCAGGAAGAAGAGGAGACTAGCAGCTCAGCTTTAGGCAGTAGCGTAAGTGTTTGCAAACAAGGAGAACAGATCAGGTGATCTAATGAAAGATAAAATTACTCACAGAAGCAGAGAAACAATGTGTCCACACACATGGCGTACACACTGAAGAAGCCATGGGCTATCAGGTAGGATCCCACTACCACTGTCTAAAAGGATAAAGGTATAAAAGTCATCAAATGTCCAGAAGTGAGACCAACAGTTTCAGATGAAATGATGCAAACATAACCATTCTCACCAGAATCGGTACCCAGTAGTAATTTAGAGATGGTGCAGCCTCCTCTACAGCCTTAATTCTTCCAGAGAAAAAGAAGAAAGAGAATATTCCTACACAGAGATAAGGTGCAAATTAGTTGAAGTAACCCTGAAGTCCACACAAATGTCTCTCTCCAGTGTTTGGACCTTCTCTCACCCACAATGCCAACGATAAGGAGCTTCCCGAGAAACAGCAGGAAGTCAGTCACTTTATCTAAAACAGCCACCCTGTTTTGAAGTTGACACAGTGCAGATTATGAGCGTGTTAAACAAACAATGCTGCAAGCTAAAGTGCTTCAAAGGAACATTTCATTGACTGATGACTCTTTAAAAAGAAATCTCACCGAACAATATTCCTCATGAGAAGGAAGAAGGCATCTCGAGCTGAGGTACAGAAGTTCTTTCCATAGATCGCAATCTGGAGCAAAAATAAAGAAAAAGCCAAGTGAACCATATGGACAGAACATCTTTCAGTCTGTATCCGGTATCCAGTTACAGGTTCTCACCATGATGTAGGCATTTCTGTTCAGGAACTTGATACATTTCTCCAGACACCAGAAGCAGCACTTCATGCAGCTTAACAGAAATTTAGCAAACTTGTTCTGGGCTCCTGAAGGACGAGAGTGACAACGTGTGTTTGTGTGTTTGATTAAAGTTCAGCTGAGTTTGATCATGGGGATGTGCTCTGTATGACTGCAATATGCCACTTACAAAGTGGTGATAGAAACTGATTAAGATGTGGCAGTTAAAGGGATTAAAACATATAGGAAAAAAGAAAGAATGACAATTCAATATAATCAAAATTCAAATTCATGAAGATAGATGCTTGTAAACAAATACGTATATACAAAATGTTAAAACCAACAGTGTGCAACATTAACTATGAGCAGTATTACATTTTTAATTTTCTTGCACACATCCATTCACAATAATTGCTACACACACTATATGACAATGATAAATGTAATTCGGATCTCCAACCTTTTAATTTGTGATCCAGATACTCCAGAATGACTCGGATGACCTGGACCAAAGACAGGATCAAAGAGCCAAAAGCCAGGGAGCCTGTATGGTATCTAGACAGGCGGAGGAAACAAAGGCCAACCATAAACATCAAGCACACCGTTCTCAGCGACTCGGCGAGGCAAGTCCACCTGCTGACCTCAACATATGTTTGAGTTGGAAATTTGGAGCAAGCAATCTGCTTCCTTCAAATCCTCACTGCGTTGTGTAGATGTTACTGCCAATTCTGAGGCCTCACAAGCAGCATAAAAGCATACAACCACTAATCTTGGTTAGACGACAAAATGCACAAATCGATATTAATGGTCTGTTTTCTAACCTGAGGGCCCGTCCCAGAGAGGAAAAGATGGGGTATGCGGGGATATTATCTGGCTTCTTGAAAGCCCAGTAATACGATGCAAATGCCCCCGACAGCGTGACCTGGCCCAAAGCCGTGACAAAGTTGGCACACCAGAAGAAGAGGAAGACATTATAGAACTGGAACACAATAAGGTATCTGTGGTAGACCGTCTCCCCACCATAGAAGGCAAACAGGCACTCTGCATCTGGACACTGAGCTGAAACGTTGGAGGTGTTGAATGTCTACGGACCAAAGAGAGAAACAGTCAGACTACTTTTCACTTGTGCTGGTCAAGTGAAAAGCAACACAAACACAATATCACTCCCTTTATGAGCTTTTCTCACAAAGTGTGAAAAAGGTTTTTGGCTAAGCTTCCTGAAATTTTGGAAAAATTTAAAACGCATTTTTTGCAAGTCAGTTTGTTGCAAAGTTTAAATTTTGAGAGGTACCTTGGGATCACAGGTGTCTCGTGAAAATGGACATTCAGAGTTGTTGAAAACTTTGTACACCTGCTCATTAGACGTAGACAAGAAGCTGGCAAAAGCAGTCAAGGTGACAAATGCGTAAATATACACTTGAAAACGTCACAATCAAGAGTCACACCATAACATTTTCAGAGATCACTTCAGGGAATGATTAAATAGTGGTACATTCAAGTTAGCATTGCAAACTAATGAAAGGATACACAGCAGTAATGGCCCAATAAGCGATCACCACAGCCAGAAGGGCAAAGGTCAGGAGCGGGTAGAACAGGGATGACATAACGTGGCCAACAGCTCTGACAAAAGACACATTATGTTGATGAGTTGAGATAAGAAATCCTTCAGCGGCATCAACATTAAAGTTTTTCTCTCTTGCTATGATATTTGAGAGATAATAATAGTTATTTAGCAGAAGACAGCTAATGAATCGATGCCCCATTCACACAAGTTTAAAATGATCTTGGGTTATTTGTAATAATCACAGAGGACGTCTTGTTTTTAATCCCGTCCGAATGCGTCATGTCTGTGATTTGTAGAGTAAAAATCCCACAGCAAATTAGCCTATTTCAGCAAACACCCAGATAATTTAAAGCCTGAACAAATGCACATGTCAGTAATTCAGTGATGTGCAGGCTGAAATCTTTTTAAAAATTTCTTTTGTTGCCTTTTCTGCCTTTTTTTCTGGGTGTGATTTTGCCAGTTCGTGCGTAGTTTGATTTTATATTACAACTTCAGCTTATATCCACTCCATGTAATGTATTGATCTGATAGATTTAGATGTCAATCATACAGAAATTAATTAACATTAAGCTTCACACGGAGACTTATAAACAAAAAGTCCAGATGAGCAGAAGAACAACGATGAGATGAAGACATGTGTGGCTGCATCACACAGTGAGAAACTTTTTATCTTTAATCAAGCTCAAATCTTCACAGCGCACTACCTTCAGGGCTTCAACAAAAGCTCCAGACCGGTTACGTTTGCTGTTAAGTTTACTGTTACCATGGCAACTTAAATCTCATCTGGCGAGACTTCTCTTCAAAACAACAAAAAATAAAATTTCAACATTGAAGAAGATGGACAAAAACGTAATAATAATAACTTAATAATAATTAAGTCGTGCTACAGCACGTTGTATTATTGAGGCCAAAAACAGGTGGAAACTACATTTCTTATTGCTTCTGATTGGCCGGCTAAGTCACATCCAGCGCTGCCAGAGACGTGGAAACTCAGAAAAAGCATTTCCATTACATTTTAGTGATAAAGTGGATTATCAAATAAAGAGGTCATGGAAACACGCCTACTATGTCCTGCAGCTGAATCAAAACGATTAAACAATTAACAATCAAAACAAAACAATCAGCTGAAAGACTCTAAAATGCTATAAAGATCCGAGGGAAAGTGTTGGCTTGGTTTAATAACAGATCACCTTGAACATTACATACTTGATCAATGACTGGTTCGAAATCTAGACTAAAACACCCCTCAGACTGACCTACTGGCCTCTTTGATGAGAGCGATGGCGATGAGAATTCTCTTCCTGAGGAAGATAAGAAGCAAGATGATGACGACCTCAACAATAGCCAGGATGATCACTGTGAAAGAAAGAATTTGGCAGATTAATGGGATTTACACACACTTCCTTCAGAGACATATTCCACAGTGAAGTTGTGCTCATGCTTACTAAAAGCCAGCCAGGTCTGTCTGATCTGCAAGTACACCGAGAAGTCTGTCTGCAGACCCAGGTCACGGATGGTGACATCAGAACCGGGCTCTCCCTTCAGACTGGCAAACTCCATGTAGCAGTGGAAAACAGCTAAAAACATTCAAGTCTCTTACTTATACTGTTAAGAGTAATCTTAGTTAAAAAGTACATTATCTTCATGGGCTTAAACTTACCATATCCAATGACCAGAATGACCGAAATAATTATGATCCAAATCATGATTCCAGCTAGGAACCGCAGCAGGACGATGAAAATCAAGCTGACAACCATGGCGATAATCAGACCCCTGGAGACGGTCGACAAAAGCAGCATGTTAAAGAGAAATATTTAATATTTGGGGAAATATTTAAGAGAATTTGTGACTTTGTTTAGCAGAGCGGGTATTAATCATCATTCACTTTGTTTAAAATTAGTCTTTAACAAAGTTGCTTTTAAACACAACTCGTGTGTAAACAATGATGGCTAGTTTGTTTAATTTGTTTACTACAGTTTGTTTACTACAAGCAAACCAGGTGAATGAAAACTGATTTTAATAAACTAATGTTGTAATCCTTGTCTTCTGTCCCTTATATGTTACTATAAGAGTAAAGGAGACTTACAGTAATATCCAGTGCCAAGACTGAGTATAGTCCTTAAAGATCCTCATAGCCACCTGCTGAGCTTCTATAGCCAGGTTTGACTTTCTACAAGAAAAGGAAATGTGGATACAAAATTTTAAAAAGAGACATTTATTTAGTATGTAGCCCCATAGCCTGAAAGTCATACTATGATCAACTAAATTATACTGCATTTTAAGATTTATTCGTGTTTGTCTTTCACCACCAGTCTGTACATAACAGTCAAACAACGGAGAAAACTGTAGACAGCTGCAGAGACTCTGAACACGGGTGGCAAATCAAATAAATGAACAGATTCAGACAACCTTTTTAAAATATCCAAAAACTGCTTAGTGCATGACTGTGTATCCTCATGTTAGCAGCTAAAGCATTTACTCTTGAAGCGGAAAAAGGTAATATCCACCAGTTGCGTACAACATTATGACTCTCCATTAATATTGAACAGGTCCTCCTTGTGCTCCCAGCAGTTCTGACCAGTCTGGGTCTGGACAACATCGAAAGCTGTCCTGGAGGGTCTGGTACCGAGATATTAGCCACAGAGCCTTGGGCCTTGTGGACTGGGACTGATTTCCACAGATGCCATCAGGCCCCATCAGGCTGGTGTCTAAATGAGCACCTCAGTCTTTCTGCTTCAGCACTTCCTAAAAGAGTTTGTTTGTAGGCTCACTACCTAACAGTGCGATAAGTCTGCAAAAATATGCAGGTAGTTGGCAAGAGACAAAATAACATCCATGTTTAAAAAGAAAAAGGCAGTGTTTACTCACATCACCTGTCAGTAGGCCAATCAGTGGGGTTTTTAAATAATTAACAAGCAGGTTGATGTAGAAATCCTAAGCAGGAAATTATTATAGGAACTGCTAATATAAAGACCTCTTTATGGTGTATTTTAATAGAGTAGAAACAAATAGGACAGAAATAAATATATAGCCACGCAGATGACATGTGAGTGTAACATTCTTTAGAGACACAAAATAGCTGCAGTGGGATGTCGAGGCGATGTTATATTCTGGACCTGGAAAAGTGTGTCCAGACTTTGGAATGGCAGTGTGATTGTATATATACATGATAAGGAAACATAACTGTGGAAAAATAAACTTCCTAACTCAAATACAAACTTTCATGACAGGTCCAGAAAAAAACAGGTTGTCTCAAGTATTTTGAGTGAGTGCATGTCATTAAACTGTGAAACGGACTCACTTTGATGCCTCCAGCACCTCGGAGGCATTGACACTGACACCCTCTCCGTCATCGAAAGTGGTCTCATTGCCCACCACAACCACGCCACCTTTCATCGTTCCCAGGGCAGGAAGGCAGCGGCGTGTGACTGTGGAAGGGGTAATGTTTATTCGTTTCCGCCTCAGGCCCTCATAGTCTGCAGCAGCAGCTTTTAAATGCAGATGAACAGCAATTTAGCACGAGAAGCTTCTCACTTACAGGCTTTACTGGGCATCAGCATTGCAGGACACAAACCATCTCGCAGGATCTCAGGAGGACTCTAGATCATGTAGAAGAGATTTAAATGAAGGTTTCTGACATGCTGCAGATTTAACTGCATCAATTTAAACTTGGGTAAAATGTGAATAAACTCTATATTTGAATTTACAGCTTTGGCAAAGTCAACTCCCTCCTTGCAGTATCTTTTGTAGTAGTCACGGTCATCTTTGTTGCCTAACTTGGCTTTCACCAGCGTGAGATGTCTATCAGGACACTTTTCCACACATAACTGAACACAAACAGAGGCAGGCAGTTGTCACAATTAGTGTGGATACTTGAATGAGATGAGATCATCACAAGATATATATGTAGATATATATAAGATATAAGATTTATAACGTAGATATATCTCTGACCTGTGTGGTGGGACACTGGAGCTCCAGCAACACCAGTGGACTGGCACATTTTAGGATGTTGAAGTAGAACAAAAGAGGTTTCTTTCTGTGTTATAATAGTGAATAGTGAAGAGTCATAAATAAAGGTCTTTAATGGGGAGTATGAGATTACACTGATGCACATCATTATGTGGAAGGCATGCAAGATCCGCTACAGACAAATGGTTTCCAGTTTCAGATGACTCACTCCAGAGGTGTTCCAGCCTGCCCACAGAACTGGCCCCTGCTGTCTGTGGGATAAATGACCTTTCTGGGGTCACCCTGAGACCAGGCTGCAGGGAGCAGAAAACAGTAAGACCCTGGTGTGTGTTCAAGAAGTGGTTCCTGATGCAGTTGTAATTTCAGATATAGAAATTATCTCTATGCTGGCCATTCATGATTTTTAGATTAAACTGCAAACATTAAAAACAGAATATATGCAACCAAAGGCAGAAAAAATATGTTTCATTTAGCAAAGCAGATGTGTTGTGTTTTCAATATGTGAACAGTTTCCAGCCTTGAGATCAGACACACACAGTGTGACACTGACCTTCAGTCCCCGTCAAAAATCAAACTTGTCAACTCTAGTCCCCAAAATATTTTTTAGCAAACTGTCCCTCATTTGTTTACTGTCTGTCTGAGGTTGCTTCTGGTCGATTACCAATCATGAATCTTACAGGTTTCTTCGTACAGTTGAGGTCAGAATTTATGAAATAAAATAAACTGTTTATTTTTCCATGGAAATCATCATGATCAGAAGTGTTTATAGTTTAATGGGTTCCAAAAGAACAAAGATACATATCCGTTAAGAAAAACTGAGATATTTCACCTTTGCGTTCATTTGGAACAAGAAATATTCCAAGGCCAAAAATATTAGCCCTCTTCCAATTAAAAACCAGTAGCACAACCTTTGTGACCTACAGCTGACAACAATCTCTTCTGGGAATTCCTAACTTAATCGGCATATGTTTAGGGGGATATTAGTTCATTCTTCAAGGGTAAATTGTTTCATCTCATCCAAACAGTTTGATGTCTGAACATGCAATGTAACCCAGAATTTTCAATAAGACTGAGATCTGGGCTGTGAGAGGCCTACTCCAGATTTTAGATGAATTTAGACATGTTTTTAGATTAGTTTATGTGTCTTGGGTTGCTGTCTTGTTGGAAGGTCCAGCAACAACATAAAAATCTAGACTGGCAGCTTATATCATGGTGATCAATAAGTTTTAACTTATCAGAAGAGCTGAAAACAATCTGTGATTCAACCCCACTGAAAACAAAATAAAATGAATTTTTATGGATACATCCTGTGGTGATGTTAAATATAGTTTTCAAAAAAGTAAATATCTTAGTAATGAAGGATCTAACTTACCAAGGACACCCACGGCAAAGTACCCAAGCAAGGCCACGATGAAGAGAATACAGCAGAGGATGTCTGTGCAGCCCCTGAGGAAAGGAGACGAGAGGAGACGAGAGGGGACGAGAGGAGACGAGATGAGAGGCAAAACATTGTAATGGTGCCTTCAGACTTTTAAAAATATACGAATGATTGAAACAGACAGTTTCACCTGTCATGGATTGGCCCTTTGAAGTTTGGGTCATACTTTCTGGACTCTCCTGAGGACATAAAAAAAAACAACAACAAAAAGCTTGTTAATGTTTTCTCCTTCAAAGTGAATGCTGCTGTACAGGAAACATTTCAGGTGTCTGAGTACTGTAAAATGTCATTATTAACTAACAGTGGATAATAATGTTTAAGAATAAATTATATTAGGAGATGAATAGTGAGCTATTTGCTCATTAACTGAGGGTTTTTACTGAGTTCCTGCTTTTATAGTTTATTATAATGACATCCTGAGAATCTCTGGGTTTTAGATGACTTTTCACACTTGATACCAAAAAAAAAAAGGTTCTCCTCACAGCAGACATGCCTTGAAGGCACATAACTTTTTTTTTCTTTTTTTTCTTTTTTTGAGTGAGCCTTCTCACAGCACACTGCTAAAAAAAGACCAACACTTCCCACTGATGGAGCTGTTGTACATAATTTCCCTTCGTCTCTCCCTACATTTCCTGTCTGCATCTACTGTTATGGATAAAAAATGTAAAATTCAATCGATAACAAATTTCCTTACATATTGGATAAAT